>JAPEVC010000059.1:0-164930 GCA_027946555.1 Gnomoniopsis sp. IMI 355080 | reverse complement strand
GTGGTCGGGTGGGTGGGTTAGGCAGTATGGCTTTCCACGGGAGAGCTTTGCTGTCCGCAGCTTCGCTCTCAAACCACGCATACGTGATCTGTGCGTTCTCAAGACTGACCCTCCGCATCTCAGTTTCCCTACGCCCTCAGCGCCCTCCCTTTGACTCTAGCATCGAAGTGGAACGACCCTGTGTTCGCTCCCTATAAAGATGCCTTCCCACCAGAGTACCGCGCCTCGCCCGAGGCGCTCCAGGCGCATGTAGCAGATCTAATGAGCCGCGATGTCAAAATCGCTTACCTCAAGGCCCTGCAGGGATACCTCTGGGAGAACGGCTATGCGACGGGCGAGCTGAAGGCGCCGCTTTTCGCGGATGTGCCACCCAAGCTGCTCGCCTGGAAGGCCTCGGGCTTAGATATCATGATATATTCGTCAGGCTCGGTGCCCGCACAAAAATTGCTGTTTAAGCACACCGACTACGAGGCACAGAACGACCTAACGTCGTTGATAACGGATTACTTCGACACGGTGAATGCGGGTCTGAAGCAGGAAGTGGGCAGCTATCAGAAGATCGCTGGGAAGTATGAGGGGATTCCGGAGGGAGCTTGGCTATTCCTGAGTGATAATGTGAGAGAGGTTGAGGCCGCAAAGGCCGCGGGCATGAAGAGCTTTGTGGTGCAGAGACCGGGCAATGGCGAGCTGCCCGAGGGCATAGAGGAAAGGCACAAGGTCGTTCGGAGCTTGGACGAGATTGACTTATAGTGGTCGGCTGACTATGCCGTGGGCACACAAGCTCTGCTTTGTTGCTGAGCTGACGTATAACCAGCGCAGGCTTATGGTAGCAGACAGGTTCCCATCATTTTGCTCATAGCAATAGGAGACTGGAGCTGGACTGCGACTTGATATTCACCTTGATAGCCGGAATTCCGCGCTGATCAAGGTACGCGCGGCTCCCCCAAATCGAGGTCGGCTCGAGTGCCGAATATCAAGCTATTCATCATGACCACGCCTTGGTCTTTCCACAAGTTTCTAGGCAAAACCCAAGATGACAGGACCAAATATCACCAGTGACCAAACCCGCGGCATGACGGCGTGAAATTACTTCCCCTCCTCTGCCAATACCCTGGGCCCCACGAGATCGCCGGTCAGCTGGTGCAGGCAACCGGAGCCGATTTGTCAATGGCGCCAACCTGCATTGGGCACGGACAGCTCTTTTTCGTGAGATCTCTCAGCATTGAAATTGGGTCCGACTCGTTGCTATGTTGCTTCTTCTGGAAGTTTGATATAAGATTGCATTACGGACGATGCGGAGACGAACGTGTGCTTGTTGCGAATGCGTCTACTTCTGGTGCCCGGTCAGCGAGACTTTGGCCCGGGCCCTCATCCGCCGTTCACCAACGTCTGGCTCGCCGGGCGGGATCCCGCATTGTCAACGTGTCAGGTAGCGCGAACAGGATCCCGCCGGTACACTGCACGGCTATCAACTTCGAGCATGAGAAGCGGATTACCCGAAGGACGAGACCTTGGTCATTCCGCAAGAAGGGTCGCGCTCGAACAACCCCCTGCGTCGAATGTTGGCTCGCACGCCAGATGGCTTTCGGGAATTAATATCTATGGTCAAAGCCTAATGACCAATATATCATCACGGTCGAGCTCATGCGCGCCATGTGAGGCTGGTAAGCAAGGATATCTAAACTTTCACTCTGCACCCCGGTGGTGTGTTGATCAGTTCCGTTCCGTTTCGCATCGTCGCTTGGGGTTCAGACTTTCGTCAATGTCAATTTCGGTAGGGCCTCGTGATAAGACTTGGCCCTCGGACCCCCTGTACTTCGGCTAGGGACAAATCTAAACTCCAATCGTCTTGGCCCTCACTATGCCCATGATGAGGGATGACGTGTTGGCTATGCAGAGCATCTCAAGTAGAGCCAATTGATCTGTTTTGGCAATTTGCTCAGCTGTCAAGAAACAAAATCAAACCTCAACAGCTCTGGAGAGCTGTTGGCCAAGTTCTTGGAAGTCCTTGGAAGTCCTGTGCAAATGGGCTACTCGACTAGGTGAAGAATCTGGACCTGAATCCCGAACTAACCGGCGAACGGTTGGCATGCACAACATCCGTTCACATATAACCGTAGACTGAGTTATAGGATAGAAGTATATCTATCCTTTGACTTCACAGATCGCAAGATGAATGTCGGACCCCGGTAGACTTTAGCGGCTGAGGGAGCAGGACTATCAGCGACGTGGAGTGTCGACGGCAAGGGGCCTGTAGACGCGCGGAAGGTTTGTCTCACCGAAACTCAACGATGAAGCGCTGGAAACACTCGCACTTATCTTGCGATGCAGCTATTCCGGTGCATAGTGTTGACTCGCTGGGATGTGAAAGTTAAATCGAAAGCGCGCAACGGGCAAACCGTCGGGAAATTCGGACAGTGCAGATCCAGCCTCAGCCTGTACTTCCTGGACTGAGCTGTCGTTCACAACGAGAGGTGTTTGCGAAGATGAGATGAAGGGTCTTGGGGTCGTAGGAATGTCAAGGAGGTGCCAGATCCATCCCCAAAACTCATAGGAACTCGCCTACGAGCACTCATGCCCTGAGGAATCATTGTCTCTTTTGTTATGCGACACAATCTTCAGCCTCAACGTGATGGCGCCTTGAGTACGATAGCAAAGTTGTTCCTTGATACGCCGGAGCGTAATTCCTTTTTGGTAAACGCCATGCCCGAGCCCAGCAACGGCGGCGGCTCGGCGATTCGTGTGAGCAAGTAATAGACTAGCTTCAAGGTCGTCTTCTTTCGTGTTACTTGGTAACCCAGAGAAGTGAAGATGGAATTGAGTTTGTTGTCATCGAGATACCTAGAGTTCGAGACACAAGGCGCTGGAAGGACGAGAAACAAGCTGGGGAAGTACGGTTTCAGCGCTGTCATCGTCCCATCTCTGAGGCACGTCGGCAGGCGCAGGAAATCCAAAGTTCGGAGGAGCATATCACCACGCCCCACTGGTTCCGGAACAAAGTTGAGGACCAAGGATAGGCTAATGATGTCAAAACGTTCGGTGTCGTCTTTGGGTCGAGGCCGTTCCATGAAATCTTGCTGAAGGATGCCGTCGCCTTGGCTGTTGAGATCGATCCGTTGTATATCGAAGAAGCCGCTACGTGAACAAGCGTTTGTCGTACTGAGGGCTCCCACTTCGAGCATCCTTAGGCGATGAGATGAATTGCTGGAAAGCGTGGCTTTCAGCTCAGACTCAACGGGTTTGAGCCATTCCATGAGAACTCTTGAACTATCTCCTCCGCGGTCGTTCCTCTGCCCCTGAAGACTGGCCTGTTGATATTTTTCAATCCCTCCCAATGACTCAATTTCTGCTGCAATCTTGGCCTCTGCGGCCTTGTCGCCATCTCGCTCGGCTTGCTTCTTCCTCTTTTCTAGGGTGTGAATCTGACTGATGAGCGATTGCGAGGCCTTCCTAGAGATGGATTTTGGTTTCTGGAGGATTGGCGGTCGTCCAGCAGTCAGTTTGAGCTTCGATTTCTTCTTCTTGTTGACTCCCATGATGTCTTCCGTTGGTCGAGTAGAAGAATCTAAGAGTCAGAGTTGACGTTTGACTGGACCAAGACGTTCAAGTGGACGTGAAAGCGGGTGGCTTATGTAATCTTCACTACCCGCCTGTCACGGGACCTGCTAGCGCGAAATTGGAAAACTGGCGGTGGGCCTTCGAAAATCTACCAAATTAATTTTCTCCCCGAGCCGATTCCTCTCCTCGCGACTGACAACCTCTTCGACAACCACGACACCCCGAATTCAACGACGCAGACTCCTCGCAGAGAATTCGAAATGGCTCCCTCCAAGACAGGTACAACACCTTGAGAACCTTCCCTCAGTTTGAGATCGAACTCGATGAAAAAATGAAGTTGCGCGCGCTTCCAACCTGAGGGGGAGAGGTCGACCGTTTCGACCAAAATTTCAATGGGCAAAACGAGACCGACCTCGACTATTCTCAAACCTCAGGCGACGATGCGATGCATTCCAGCAGCAGCAGATTTTGCGAGTTCTTTCATCGCAGAAAGGGCGATTGCTGATGCGTCATTCTCATGATCAGGTACTTCCAAGGGCAAGGCCGGCTCCAAGCAGGCCAAGGCTGCGTCTAAGTCCGCGCTGAAGGGTGTAAGTGACCTACCTATAGGCTGTGTCTTGCGACATAAGTGACACGAATCTTGAAGAACAATTTGCTGATCATACTATTTCCCCAACAGGTTCACTCCCACAAGAAGACCAAGGTCCGAACCTCGACCTCGTTCCGCCGCCCCAAGACCCTCACTCTTGCCCGGGACCCCAAGTACCTCCGCAAGGCCATCCAGCACCAGCCCCGCCTTGATGAGCACAAGATCATCATTCACCCTCTCAACACTGAGAGCGCCATGAAGAAGATCGAGGAGAACAACACCCTCGTCTTCATTGTCGATGTCAAGGCCAACAAGGCCCAGATTAAGGCTGCCCTGAAGAAGCTCTACGACATCGACACCGTCAAGATCAACACCCTGATCCGGTATGTATCTGATGACGCAAGAAGTAGGAAACGACTGGACAGCTGCTGACATTGGTTGATAGCCCTGACGGCTCCAAGAAGGCCTACGCCCGCCTGACCCCTGATGTTGACGCCCTCGACATCGCCGCTACCAAGCTGGCTCTCGTCTAAGCGCTCTTCAGGAAGGATGATGGGCATGTGGTGATGATTTGGGATGGCTATGGGTATCAAAAAAAGGGAGTGGTTTTCAGGCATTCTGCAGGCGTCAAGGAGGATTCTTAAGCCTACGGGCTTCTACGGACTTTATACCAATGGAATGAATTGACAAGTCCATGTCCTCCCATGCCAATCCATCTTTTTGAACTCGTAGATGATGTGTACTAGCTTTGCCCTGTGAAACTACTGCTGCTCGGCCTGGGAAACCACTCGTTTTCTGCTGTAGAAGAGCAGCTTGGACCTCCTTCGGACTTGCTGCAGCGCTGCCCAAGGTCGGTTCCTTTATTATCACGGCAGTCTCCATGCGCTTTTCCGTGCCTTCACAAGAACAAGAAACTCTGATATACCACAGCGCCCGTCTGAGTATTCAGCCTCTGAAATATGTCCCGTCTACCGAGTCTGCAGATGCTTCACAGCCAGCGTGCTCAAATCCATGAAGCGGTCGACGCAGTTCGCCAGGCATGTCTGCTCGCCATTGTCCAGCGTGTTGTTCTTGATTGTGCCAGGCACACACTTGTTCCAGCAGGTTTGAGTCAGGTCGTGTGTTCCTGTACGCAAATTGTATCAGCAGTGCAAGAGGGGGCCAAAGTCAGGGTGGATGCGCGCATACGCTGCTGGATGCGAGCCTTTTGCTGCTCATTTGTAATGAATTGCTGAAGCTCCTGCTTGTCCTTGACGCTGAGCCGGTCGAGGTCGGATTGGTCGAAAGTTGGAGTGTCCATTTTCTATACGTGTGGAGTGGAGGAAGGATTGGTGTTGAGAGCGAGCGCGCGCGAGAGAGGGACAGAGACAAATCGCAGTAATTGAAGGCGTCGCAAGGCGATGTCAGAGACACTCAGAATTCTTTCCCATTTTTGGGTGCGCTAGCCAATGGGAATGTCTCCGACATAGGATCCCTGCCTCGCCGCGGCCGCGAGAGCTCTGCATACTACGCAGTAGTACGTGGGTACGAGGGGATTGATTATGTAAGTTGCAAGGACCCCCTGTAGGGATCAGGGCCCCGCACGCCATTCCGACCCCACCCCCTGAATATAATACTTCTAATGGATTATCAATTGTAGTAAGTCATCCGGTATATTGATCTCATCTAGAAGAAAGTGGTAGTGAACTTGACGAGCAGTGCCTTGGAGAGCGAAGTGAGAGCATAGGTAAAAGTTGTAATGGAAAGGATAAGTGAGGAAGTATTCATATAGGATCGGCCGCTGGCGCAAGGATGCCACTGTGGCTCACGTATTGTGAATGCACGATTCTTACCGTGAAGGGGATTTGGATTATTTCCAAGCCTGATCCCGTGTATTCTCCGCTGTATTCATCGTGATGTGGCTATATGAACATCGAGGCGCCCACGCGTGATATTCATCTCACAGTGCGGCCCTGTCGAGCTCGAATCGAGCTTGCTGCTCGACGAAGGTCTCCATCGTGGAAACAGTTGCACATGAGGTTCACGGTGGTTTGTAGAGTTTTGAACGGTTTGTTTTCATTGTGCTCATTATTCCAATGGTCAGCCACCCTCCTCAGTCCAACGTTTCTCGACCATGACCGGTTCCGCACGATGACTAGTTTGGACGTGTGATCGCCCAACTTTGCGTTGACCTTCAGGCAACGCCACGTTGGAACAGTATTGTTCCTGGGCCTTCTTCACGTGGACCTGGTGGGACACCATCACCATTTTGGAAAGCGTGGCGAAACGACTGTGGAAACTATCCTTCAGGCGCTCGTAATCGATCATATCCTTGCTGGGAAGAATAACAAAGAGAAGGTCTGGTGATTGCTTGGTTATGAGGAAAGTCCCGGGGGGAGTGGAGGGAGAGGGCAGAGGGAGAAGGTGCTCTTACCAATAAGTCGCCGGGACAGCGTGGCGGAACGAACCCAAAGCTCTTCTTCAAGCGATCGAAGGTAATCATGTCCTTGCTGGAAGGATAGCAAAGATCAAGTCTGGTGATAACTTGATTATAACAAACGTCAACCAAGAGGGTTGGGAAGAGGGTGGAGGAAAAGCGGGTAGAGGCAGGGGCGATCATACGGACGAGTCGCTTGAATTGGTTTCCAACCTCGTAGTACGCTTCCTTGAGCTGCTCGCTTGAGTGGATCATCCGCACGTCGTCATCTCTACCGTCATAACGTAAAACTCATGAGTGAATGTGAAGTGTGTTATAGAAGTACGAGACATGAACAGATAGACAGAGTCACGAAGTTGAAAAAGAGAGAGGTTTGTTGTTCTGTCGAAAAGTGACGTGAATGACGGCAGTCGATGGCCCTGTTCATTTCATCCGAACTATACATATATTACAACTCGCTGCCTCTTCTTCATGGTGGAGATGTGTCCTTGCCTTCGCCTCTGCTTTTCTGTATGGCTAGCAATGCCCACAATCACCACTCCCTTGTTCTATGCCGCACCCGTGAAGGCTTTTGTTCCAGCAATGATCCCTCCGCTGGTTCGAAATGGGAGGATCCACTTGTCCACCCCAATGATGGCCCGCTGCTATAGGCCTCGATTCGCCAGAGGTATTGAAGAGCAACGACGGACATAAAAGCCTCAGGCAGCAGCAAGACGAGCCGGAATCTTGATCTGGATCACTAAGCCGAATTCATCAATGAAGGCCATAAAAGACGACGGCAAAGGTGGCCGCACATATTCGGCGATAGTATAGAGGGCGTTGGGGAGCTTGAAGGCGTCAGGGGTGGGAGTGTCAGCGAGAGAGAACTCGCCCTCCCCAACCGGAAACAACAAGGTCGAGCTGCTACCATTGCCACCATTTTTGCCCAGGCCAAGGGCGCGGGCCTTGGCCGTGGCGGCCTCCAATTGGTTCACCACCTCCTCTCTCTTTTATTTCGAAGCGGCCTCCAGTTGGTTTATCACCTCCTCTCTCTCTTTTATTTCGAAGCGGCCTCCAATTGGTTCACCACCTCCTCTCTCTCTTTTATTTCGAACTGCTCGGGCAGGGTGTTGGCCTCCTCCTTAGCCTCGGTGGCGTCGGCGGCGAGTTTATCCGCCCGGGCCCAAGCTGCGGCGGTCTCTTCTGTCTTCGTCTCTGGCGAGAGCGCGGCAGGCGAGGCGAGGCCAGAGAGGGTGGTGGTGGTGACGGCGGCGAAGGTCAGGATGGGGGAGGCGACGCGGAGTCGCGGACGGGCACAGGGGCCATGGGCAGCAAGTTGCACGTTGGCGCCGGAGACAGGGCTGCAGAGAGGGAGCGGTAGGCGCGGGCGCGGCGCATAGCACGCTATATAGCTGACAAGACTGTCATTGGATTGGTAGATTGGCAGTGGGAACAGCCCGAAACATTGAAAGCAAAGTCAGGCTTCAAGACCGGTGGGAGAGGTATTAGGCTTAAGGGCTAGAGGAAGGAGTGGAAGTATTGAATGGAAGCGTCCAAGATATATCCATCATCCATAGATGACCCAGTGCAGTAGTGGGTAATTACCGGGAGAATGAGATTCTCGTCCTCATCTCTCTACAAGCGGGTTAGTACATACAAATATTGGACTACTCGGGGCCCACGGTTACTAACCTTGTGGAGCCGCTTGTGACCAGAGGTGAAATTATCACTGCTAATGTCATAGTAGTTGTCCTTGTTGTTGTTCTTGTTGTTGTTCTTGTTGTTGTTCTTGTTGTTGTTCTTCTTGCTGCTGTTCTTCTTGCTGCTGTTCTTCTTCTTGCTCTTCTTCTTGCTCTTTTTTCTAGTCTTCTTCTTCTTCTTCTCCTTGCTCTTCTTCTTATTGTTCTTCTTGTTCCTGTTGTTGCAGTGACTTGATCTCGTGTCTTTATGCGATGAATAAGGAAGTGTGTCTAAAGAGAGAAAATAACAAGATCATAAGGACAGGATCAAGGTCTCGTCGTAACGCCTGAGGTCTTCTTAGCAACTCAAGTGAAGGTGATGGAAGAGAAGACTCAAGAGAAAGGGACTGAATCTGAATGCCGGACGGGCGACTCACAATAAGTAAACAATAGGTGTCTGTCCGTCGCAACCTTCTACCGCTACCACTGCTCAGGTTTCAACTCCTTACTACGCCAGAATCTACTATAGGCCAGGCAGATGTCAGTCTTTGGGTAGGTACGAACTACTACTTGCTTACTGATCTTGCTGTTTAGCTTACGCCGCACGGAGTCGGGAGCCGCAGTAGTGTGGAATTTGCTGACATAAGATGCCTGCTGAATCCCAAAAAAAATTTGCAGAGCGAAGGTCACTCAAGAGAACAAAACCTTCAACAACAAAAACAACAAAACAGTGAGGCACACCAGATTTGAACTGATAACCTTGAGGAGTCTCCTATAAGCTTTTACAAGCTTTTTCTGGAATCTCACACGCTACCGTTGCGCCAGCGCCCCATTTGGTTCGTTGGAAGTACATGTGCAGAGACAAATCATATAGTGTCAAGATCCAGGGGGCGGGGTCGGATCGGCGTGCGGGGCCCTGATCCCTGCAGGGGGGTCCTTGCAGCTTACATAATCAGTCCCTACGTACCGACGTACTATGTATGTGGCCAGTGGTGGACGGGCAGTGGGCAACGGACACCTAGAAACCATATGGCTAAGCCCTATGCTTCTTTCATCCGCTAAGGCTGTGATGGACGTGAAGACTTCTTCGAAGCTCCAGCAGAAGGGTTCGAGGTGTTTTCAAAGCAAAGGAGCTCTTCAGGGTGAGCATCAAGTGTTGTGTGATGTAGTCAAAATAAGTAGTACTATGTACTATTTATTACAGGGGTTTAAAACTGGAGACTTTCCGAAGAGGTGGCACCCGGGCCCACGCACAACAAGCCCGTCTACACCAAGGTTTCCCCACAAGCAAATACATTCAACCGCGACAACTTTCAAAAGGTCATGTACATAGTATATCCTACCCAACTCTATCCCTACCGATTGCTCTCGCCCTCCTCCGTCTATATTCAAGAGTGATCAATACCTACCTAACCTAGGCACATCATGCCTCCGAAACCCCAACCTCAGCCGCAAAAGGCGACCTTCAGCCTGCCCCTCGCATATCGACTATTCTTCCTCTTCATCGAGCCCGTCTCGGCCCTAGTCGGCGCCTACTACGCCCACTTCCAACAGAACGACTACCTCGTCCTGACCGACCCCTCCTCCTTCGCATCTACGGCCAACAGCAACAGCATCATCATCCCGACGGCGACCTCGGTCGTCCTATCCCAGCTCGCAAATCTCTACCTCCTCTTCGCCCTCAACGAGGCTCTCGTGCTGCGCGCCACCTCCGACCTGCGCGTCTGGAAGACCGTGCTGTTTGTGCTCCTCCTCGCCGACCTGGGCCATCTCTACAGTCTCAAGGCATTGGGCCGCCCGGAGATTTACTTGCCCTGGAATTTCATGAGGTGGAATGCCATCGACTGGGGTAATATCCCCTTTGTCTACCTGGGCGCGACGATGAGAACCGCATTCCTCGCCGACGTGGGCATGGGACCGTCCAAGAACAAGAAGCTCATTAAGCCCAAGAAGGGCTAAGAATAAGAGGTATTCGCGTTTATCATCCATATCTGTAGAGATACCTGCAGCTTGTTGAGAAATTTTGCGGGACAACACCTGCCAGAGCCGATGTCCTTCACGAAAGCAAGGTGCCACTGCAAGGTACCAAAGGATTTCTAGAGTACTCGAGCTCAGGCGAGGTCTGGGCCTTTGAATGCTACACCCTGGACCCTCTAGACTCCCCTTTGTCGATGACAAGCCCTCCACGGCTGGGGAAGACGCACCAGCATGACTTCGGTTGTGTAAAACTCTCAGCTGGGTGTTTGTGTGGTATCTCTGCGCCGGATCGGCCTCGATGGGACGACTTGCTGCACATTGTGCAAGCCACACCCGTGTTGAGAAAAGCGATATCCCAATTCCGTCGAACAGGACACAGCATCGCGCTTCAAGGTGGATGGGATAGGCGTCCCCATGACTTTATCGAATCGAGGGAACTGTGCTTGTATAGGCATGTGGTAATGGCGTCGTCCAACTGCCCTCCCACTCCCGGGAGTCACACCTTGAGAGAGACTGGACTGCGGAAAGATGTTGATGAGAAGCTCCCCCCCGCGAGGGAGGGGGGTTGTCGGCGCCATGATCAAGCCAAAGCTGCGTCAAACAGCCAGGACTTGATACCACCTCGGAGCGTCATAGTGGCAGCAGAAAAACGCGTCAATGCATACTTTAGGCTCTTGCCGGTCACCGAAAAACGTCTCTAATGACATGCACGCGCTTCTTGGATAGACCGAGAAGCTTCATCGTCCTCCTCCCCGTGCGGTGAGTACGTGAGAAATGGACGGTGCTTGGAGCTCACCGAAAGCGATAATTCAAAGTGGGAATTTGGATGCAATTCTTTTAAAAGGTTCGGATCGGTCTGCTTCCTGCCAAGCAGCAAATTGCACTAGATTTAAGACTTGCCCTGCCTATGACAAGAACAAAGAATATATGCCAAACAGGAAGACATCTACCTGCCGGTCTTTCCCCGTCTTGTGGCTCAAATGCTGCCTCACGAAGCAGCACTAGGAAGGTTTGTGAGGGTAGTTTATACAGGTTCATCATTCATGCCAGTTACCAGTAACAATCTATCTGGTCATAGGTTATATCAGAGAGTGAGCCAAGGACGCTATTTACCTCAATGGACAGCCTTCGGTGTTGACGCTACCCACACATAGTAGCCTGCGGGACTGTGAGAACCATTCTTTAGCAAAATACCAACATCTTGATAGCAAGAGGGCCAATCTTTGTATTAGTAGCCAGTCGGACGCAAGCATCCTTGCCGTGGTGCACACAAGTATGTAGCATACCAAGGGCTTTCCCATGATTCCCTTTTCACGTATCCAGTCTATGTAATCCCAAACCAAGTATCAGCGAGCCCAGAGCACCCAAAGAAAAGACTGTCTTCCCGGTCTTGTATTCCATTCTCAGTCCACTACCGTCAAAAATGCTCAACTCAGCAGGGACCGCTTGGCTTTCGTGTTTTCCAATTTGCGGACTGCACCTATTCGAAGCAAGAGCACCCGCTTTCCCACACGGAGGGACGCGTCCTGTCGCATATTCTATACCTCCTTCTAGAACGCTGAATAACCTAATTCAAAGGGCCTTGGCCATCCTCTTGGACATGCTGTTGGTAATAGAGATTAGTTTCCGTCATGATCAGATTCCTTCGCGGGAAAGGTTTGAGAACTTACAAATCATAGAAAGCAAACTGGCTCGGCTGGCTACCGAAATCGTAAACGAACCGACTAGCCAGGTACGAGCCGAAGATGGCGCAGAGGTATGCGTCAGGGACCCTCTCGATAATGGTATCGAGGCCGATCTTGTCGAGCAGCAGTTGCGGGAGCGCATCCCGAAGGATGACCCTGCGAATTTGCTCGCTCTTCCAGAGATCGCTATGCTGCAACTCCTCGTCGAGCGTCGTGATGGCGACAGACAACTTGTCAGACAGGATCGAGCGCGGAATGCCCGTGGCCTCGTGCTCGCGCCAGATGGCCTCAAATTCGAGGCGGGCATTCTCGCAAATCTTGGCCTGCACCTCTTTGACATAGGCCTGGTAAAAGGCGGGTGCATTCCCATTGGCGTCGTGACACATGTGTTGAACGAAACCGGCGTCGTCGAAGCTGAGGGAGGCAAGCACCTCGAGGGAGGAAGACGTGACGCCACCCTTGTTGGCACTGGCGTCCTTGAACACAATGCAGCCAGCTTCCTCCAGACGCAGCTTGGCGTCCTGCGTGATGAAGAGATTGGCACCTTCGACAATGTACGGAATGGTCGACTTGCCGTCTTTGATAATCTTGGACACGCTGACGAGGTCAATCGACTCGGGGCGGCCACCGCAAGGAACAAACATATCTGTCAAGCCGGTGTCGCGGAGGTGATATGTGTTACGGAAGGTCGTGCCGTTGCCCACGAATTCGCCTGTGGGCAGAGTGATGTTGGAGTCATCGCACAAGATCCGGAACCCATCCTTTGACAGCTTTGACATGTCAAACTGAGAGATCATGACACGCTCGGTGGCAAGACGGATGAGCTCCTGTTTATCGAGTCCGTTGGGGTCCACGAGTACACCGGATCCGTCCACTATCGAAGTGTACTTCTCATTGCTTAAAAGAATCTCGTTGCTTCCCAGATCGCCATCGGGTCCACCGGTCTGCATTTTCTTGACTGTGGAAGGATCAAGCTTCAACTTGCGGTAGACACCCTTGACATACTCGCGCACACTCAAGGTCGTCATGCCATACGAGTCGTGAGGAATACCGCCCAAGGTGGGTGACTTGCCGGTGAAGAAAGACTTCCACCACTTTGCACCACGAGTTCGGGCATGTTCTGTGGCCCAGTCGACGAGATCCGCCGTATTCTCGTCAGGGCCCATGAAAATCATTTCCTGCTTTCCGTAGAGATCCACAACAGGGTTCTTGATGCCGGGCGTCTCAGCGGGCAGAAGAAGGTCTAGAATGCTGTCGATGTACTTTTCAAATGCTTCGCGCGTCCTGTTCTGCTGTTTCGGATCCAGCAGAATCACACCCTTTGAGCCACCCTCGGGAATGTCCTTGTTCTTGCGCTGCTGGGTACTGGCGAGACCATAATTCTCATCGAACATGTTCCGAGCATTGATCGCGTAGGCTTCCTTGCTGCGAGACTTGACAATACGAATACCACCACGGGCCACGTCCTTGAAGCGGAGGTGGAAACCGCGAGATTCTGCTGAGATGACAAGGAACATACCGAATAGGGGCTTTGAGTACTCGGCGTTTGGTAAAAAGGACGGATCAAGACGGAAGCTGAGTGCCACCTTGGTAGGTGTAAAGTAGTTGGTTTTCAGAATCGCGTTGTTGAAGGTCCGGAAAGCATTCATGACCATCTCTTCATGCTCCGTGGACACTTGGCTGGTAATGGCCGTCTTGAGCTTTTCATCAGACAAGACCTCGATGGCCGGTGTGGGTGCAACATTGTGTTGGTCGAATTCGGGCCCGACGCTGAGATGGACGCTGGCGAACGAATTGTATAATGTCTTGATGAGCTGAGGGTAGGAGGTGATGATTTCGAGTATGTAGTCTGGAGTGAAGGTCTCCGTTCTCAGCCTGCGCTTCAATTTCGATAAGATTTCCTGATGTGCGCTATTCCGAATGTCCAGAGCTTCGGACAAGGACACGTATTCTGATCCCAGACGGTTCAAAAAGTGTTGAGTGAACACCCACACGCAATGACCGTAGATGGTCTCTTGAAGACTCAATTGTCCAGAGGCGAATAGAGAATGCAACTTTGTCTGGGGGATGCAGTAAAGAAGCGATACCTCCTTCATGATCTGGTGAATAGATTGATCAAAGGGAGGAAAGTCACCACTGTTGAGGTTTGTGGCAGGCCTGAGATAGATACTCATAACCGTTATGCCATTGGAGAACTGCTCGACGTACTTCCTGGAACTTGTGACTCCATAGTAGTGGTACAGATCCGAGAGTGCACTGAACATGCCCCTGGCTGTGCGGGAGCGGAAAGCCACAACGAGTCGCTTCTCGGGAGACGCGGCGTTGTCACCCGCAAAGACCTCAATCACAGGACCTGTCCGGCTGACGGCAACCTCGATGATCTCCCTGTACATCTGCTTCGTATTGTTGGTTGCCTTGGCAAGGAACATGCGATCGCTGATGACTTCCAGGCGAGTCTCCTTGGGGTCAGCCTTGGGCTCGACAAACTGACACTGATAAACAAAGTAGCATCTCAGAGAAGCTTTTGTGTCTGACTTGACCCCGAGAGCACCTGAAGAGCGGAATGTTTCGACCCTAAATCGGTCGGTCAGGTTGCCATCAAGATACTTGTTCTCCAGTCTAGTCTCGAAACGAGGGCCCCCGATGGCACTCTTGCCGGGTTCTGAAGTGTCGATGTAGATAGCATGATCTTGGGCTTCCATGTCCAGCCTGATTTCTTCCCTCTTGTCCTTACGAGAGGAAGCAGCCACTTTAGCGGCATACATGGAGGTAATGTGATCGGCAATAACAGAGGTGTTCTCGAGCTGGAAGTAGACATCGTCAATTCCCAGCTCGTTGTAGAACCACAAGATCTGCGCTTCTACACGGTCTTCTGGAATCCATCCATTCTTGAGGATCAATTCCTTGACTGTTTGGCTACGTCAGTATCACCCAGAGGGAACCCGGGCGAAATACAACTGCTCACCCTGCTTCATCTGATCGGCTTTTCCGACAAATGCTGGCGCAATGTAACCGACCGTGGCGGAACGCAGCACTCTGTAGCCGTTTCCGTTCATCTTGGCCGGGCCATGGCTGCTGACTGAGGTTGGCTGTGGCGAGGCATGACGAGAGGGATCTTCCCTAATCTTCTCGACCAGCTTGTTGTTGGAACTCATTGTTGGCGACGGTGATGACGAAGCCATAGTGGAAGCGTCTGAGTATGTAAATGTGTCGTCCGATGAATCAAAAGGATCAATGTATACAGGGAAACTATTGCACTCGTCCTCCATGTCAGTTTTGATGGACAAGCCTGGGCTTGTAGGCGATACGAGAGCGTGATTCGCCATTGTGTGGAAAAGTTGAAGGTGTGGGAGATGTAATTGAACTTTTAGGGGTTCATGGCATAGACTAAAGGCAAAGAGAAAAACTCGAAAGGAAAGTGAAGGCCCAGGTACAGTATGGCGGTATATAAATCGTGAAGGGGATATACTAATAAGTGTGTAGTGAGAAGAGGGAAGGGAGTCTCTTTGTACTCTGCAACGATATCCTTGTACCGCTGCCAGCCCTTGGCGGTCGACCTTGATGAACCCGGCAAGGTTCAGGACATGACAGCCGTGCGCCGATTGTGCTTGGACATACCTCCCAATAGGAAAACGGGTCTAAAGATAAGATGTAGCGGTCGAGGGAATGGGTCACCATGCGGCATGCTGTGAATCAAAAAAAGATATGGTGTGAGAGGGTGGGATTGTGGTCAAAACGGGAGCGTCAGCTCAGCTAGCCCGCGGCCAGCATCATGACCAGGGGGGGGGGGAAGGGAATTCTTTTGCGCGGAGCGTTCGAGAAAGGAGCGGCCGTACACCAGCGGTTTGTTTCGCTTGTTTATGGGTCCAGTCCGTTCTCGATTCGGAAAAGGCCACAGCGGGATAAGAGGAAGTAACGTCGGCCTAACAAACCAAGACTAAACACGGGTGCTAGGTCTGATTCCTAAGGCGCGGCGCCTTGATAGGGGGGGCGCGTTCTCCCTGAGTCACGTCGGGTAGGTATCATGTACCTGAGTATGTGGGATCGAGTGGGAGAGGTCTTTTGAAAAACCCGGCGAGTGAACATGCGTGGTGGGCTAGAAACTTCATAGCCGTACGTACCCCCCGTGTAGCACACTGGTGGTTGCAGCCGTTGCGGGACTTTGTGGTCCGGAAAGGAACAACAACGGACAAAGGAAAATCGCCTTTTCACCGCCCTCCCAGGTACGGTGGGTTTGAAAACAGAACGATAAGAAAATCCGCCCCAATTGCATTTGGTGCCTCTCGTGTTGGGATCCTTGGTCTGACAGCATGCTCAAACGTTAAAACGTACCTTTTCAGCTGGTCCGTAGGTCCGTTAGTTTTCGCGGGCGATGGCTGCAACTGCGAGGCGACGAACCGGATGTTCAAGTACCGGGGGAGGAAGACTAAGCCGGCTAGAGGAAAGGCTATGTGAGATGATCGACTGTCTCTGCCTCGATAGACTTGCTTCGTAGCGAAGAAGCAACTTAGGGGGAAAGAGAATGAGAATATTATGGACTGTCGTGAGCAGTGGGGCCGCTAAACAGACAGGTTGGCGACAAAGGAGGTCTCAGATAGCTCAAGTGGCTGGCCTTTGCTATTCAGCCGTCAGACATATATGAATAGATTGAACACAAGAGATAAGAACGGCCAGACATCAGAAAGTACCAGCGCCGGGGAGCTGGAGGAACCAGAGACGAGACGTCAGATGTGGACACTTACTGTTCGGTCCTTGGTCCTTCGGAGTCACCTATGTGTACACCTGTCTCACAGGGGTCTGGAAGGTAATTATTGGATGGAGGAAACTCAGAGCCGAGTATGCGGTGGTGTCGTTGCTGATGATGATGTTAGTGTTATTATTATTGTTCTCTGCTACGGTGGTTTTATGGTTAGCATAAATATCCGATCGAATAACAGCAGCATGGTTCAGGGGGCCTGGCTGACGGTAGATGCTGCAAAGAAAAAAACCCAAAAACAGGAATTGTAGGCTGCTGGCTGGTAGAATATTTTGAATTTCTCGTAAAACTGATGTCATTGCCCGGCCAATGCAGTGGATTGAAACGCCCTGAAGAATCACAAACGCAAAAAACTCAAGATAAGCCGCTCCAGGGCTGTCAAATTGTGGAGCTTTTGCTTTTTCAGTTGTTCACGGCAGTGACCCGCCGAGGGCGTGTCGATCAACCGATCCAGCGGTGCAGCCGACGTACTGCACCTTACTTACCCCTGAGGCTGATGGCGCAGCTTCAGCTCGACTACCTCCCGTACCCGCCCGGGACACTCAGCTCTATACGCTGTTGTACTTCAAAAGACAACGCCACCGGAAAGAAGCATCCAGACGAATACGAAAGGGGAGGAAGACTTGAATGTGGACATGGAAAGTGAGGGGCGAGGAAACGTTGTGCTTACAAGTTACTGATCAGTACAGGGGAGATAATAAGGTATGGTTTCGAGGGAACAAAGCTGTAGCTACCAGCATTGGGGCATGTGAGGACGGCTGGTAAAGGGAGGTGACGGAGGGGCTTCGCCTTATAGGGCAGTTACTTCGTCCAGGCTCTACACAGGCTTGTTGACGATAGCTCCAATTCGAGGGACACGAGACTAACTTATACTTGTTCGAATCTGTAGTAAACAAGCATGCGTAATGACTCGATCAGATAAAATTGTGATATTTTTTCTTTCCTCATGACTTTTTGCTTCGGGCACCCTCATGTACACAGTACTGTAAGCATTACCTTTCCCCAGATTTCTCGCGATTTAGCGATGTCGATCACGGCCTAGGCTAGAAAGGGATAGACTTTGTGATTCCTGGTACTGTACCTGAAGATTATCATGGAGCGATGAAACGGGATTCACATGCGCATGATGCAACATTACGGTTATTCAAGGCTCTACGGTTTTGCAAAGGAACCTTTGAAAAGATGATATTTTCACACTTACCTACGTAAGCTAGCTAGCTGCTCTGGAATTCCATGAGAACGATGCTCAATAATGCAATGAGCCGGCCCTTTCAATTGTGGTCCTCGTTTACACAATTGGTACTGGCGTAGCATCCACATAAACGGTGTCACTGTAGAGCATCATTGTCTGCCCGTCGTCAACAGTTACGCTCGCGTCGTGTATGCCACCGTTGGCGTCATGGCCCGCAGCAGAGTACCTAAGGAGAGATGCGCTTTCACCGCCCGCATGAAGCGAGGCATTTCCTACTATTTTCGCAATCAAACACAACAAAAGCCCTGACTTGTCACAGAATCAAGCAACGTGACCTCGCGATGTGTCAAAATTAACAGAGTTGTACGTAAAAGCGTTCGTCTCGAAGATCTAGCGACCTCTGGGGCACCACACTTGGGTGCTGACTTGGTTTAGGCTTTGCCCCGGCAGCGGCTGACCCCATCCGCTTTTGTTGGCTCCGTCCGGGTGCCGGGCTGGTTGGTCTCCTTTTTGTTCTTTGGTGATACTTGGGTGCCGCATCGTCGAGTTTCTGTTACCCCCATTTTACTTCATTTCATCTCAGCAAGGGCTTGGTTCCCCCGCAAATTCCACACCCAGAAATCCGGGGTATCACACGATTCAGTTGGTTTTCTTGTGTGCCGTGAAACTCGTCCTTGCCGCTGTCAAAGAAAAGGGACTCCGCTTGACTTGGATCCCGGGGCGACAAAACCTGGGGTGAGGGCATCCGCAAGAGGGACAGCACCAACCATCGAATCCACTGCTATGGGAGCCCTTGCTGTAACAAGCCTTCTAGAACAGTCCTTGGAGGTCCAACGTTCCTGGGGTGTTGTCAATGGCCTGAACCCGTCCAACGATATTCGTAATTGAATACCAGCTCGGGACTCATGACCACTTTTCCGTTTCTCCTCTCCCGTGTTCACTGGTGCTGCAGGGATTTCTACAAAAACAGAAACCCGAGCTTGCACAGGGGAGACATCTCTGAGCTGGCTACGTACGTAGGTACGGGGGCAGCACGGTCACGACCATGGTATGTTGACGGCAAGTTTGGGCCGACCAGGTCTCACCGCGTTCCCAAGAGGTGCTGCATTAGGAAAGGTGCAAGCCACATCAACCGAGATCTGTGTTCTATTTTTGCCAGTGCCACGATGGATGGATGGATGGATGGATGGATGGGGCCAACAGTAACCGGGCCGCTAATAACGCACAGGGACGACCCGAGGGCCGCTTGCCCCCCGCCCCCCGAACCAAAACCCCTGATGATCAACGAGGGACACGAGCAAAACACACTGCCACACCCTTATCAAGACCATCTCGACTTCCTTCTGAGAAAGCCAAAATTAGCGAAACTTTTGTCCTGTTGATACGCACTCCGCCAGAACTCGTGGGCTTTTCTGCCTCCTCATATACAAGAGGTGCCCGGAACCTCGGCAAGTTGATCTCAGGGGCATTTCAAGGTGTGTTGGTGAACAGCAGGCCTAGTTCATGATCTTCACATCGACGTGGTGCGTGGAACCACGTAATTGTCTCTGACCGCATTACGATGAACACGAATAGCTTGTTTTTCTAGAAGCTTGGAAGCGACCCACAGGGAAGGGACAGACACCTGGACACCCTCCCTGTGGGCTCGCTGTCAGCCCTATCCCGAAGCGCTGGTGCACCCCCCCCCGGCGACCCATCTAAGTCGCCCACCAGATCGCAAAGACCTTATCGCCAGAAGCACTTTGTCAGTCAGGGAGAAGTAAGTGTGTACTGCGTGGCCCGTAAACAAATCAGTGCCATGCCCAAATTGCTTTGCTTTGCTTGGCATCTAAGCCACTATCTCTCCGGAAAAACCGATATACACGCCATGCGCTGTCTGGGCAGTCTGGCAGTCTGCCAAGGGCGGTTTCGTGTCTCTGCCTGCGTGGAGCGCATACGCTAGAACGCAATAGCCAAGCCGTCGGTTCATGTGTTGCCAGGGATCGTGAGATATAGATAGATAGAGTATCTACAACTAATATGCAACTCACTGCCCAGCGGCAGCGAGAACCTGATCCAACATCGCGTCCAGAAAATGATGTGCAATCGAAATATGTCCCTCGCCCTGCAACAGATATGGCCTGACCTGGTCTTTGGGAAGATGCTCGACTATCCATTGCCCATGGCTGAACGGTGACATCATGTCCTGATCGCCATGATACACAATCACAGGCACCTTGATCTCACTAAACTCAAAGCCCCAGGGTCGAGTGAAGGCCAAATCATCGTCAACCCACCCGTCGACGCTATTCTTTAGCGACTCGCGAAAAGACTGCACAAAGTCTTCGCCCACACCCTCGCTCTCTAGAATGGCCTTTCTGTCTACCTCCGGTAGCAGGCTTGCCAACTGCTCGACGAGACCTGCTGGGTCGGCGGCAAGCAGCCCAGGCCGCTCCGCATTCGTGAATTTTGCAACGGCCTCTTCTCCTGCGAGGGCGGCTTGAAATTCGTGTATGTCTATATTTTTGGTGTGTTCAGTGAACCCGTTTCTCGTACGCGCAAGGTTTCATCGAAAGGAAAGCTCATTCGCACTCACTATCTTCACCAAACCCGGCGAAAAAGTCTAGTCCCTCCGCGTCGTAAGGAGCCACACCACAGACACAGAGCGTTGCGAGGCAGCCGGGCAGCCTGGCAGCAGCGGCCAGCGTGTGAGGCCCTATGCGATTTTGTTTTTAGTCCAGACCCAGGTAGTCGTTCAAAATAGTCTAGTGAAGTTGGGCACAAGGAAGAAAAGAAAACAGGGAATCAGAACTCACCACCGCCGCTCCTCCCTCCAACAGCGCACTCTTTTAGCCCAAGGTGTTGCAGCAAGGCCTCAATGTCCGGCACAACATCCACGATAGTCCTGCCACGCTGTCTGCTTGATCCACCGTACCCGGCGCGGTTGAGCGTGATCAACTTGATGCCTTTCCTCGCGCACGCGGCTTCCACGTCTGAGCCGACAAAGTACGACCCGGGCGTGCCATGGATGTAGACCAGAGGAAAGCCATCTGCGGATCCTGAAAGGCGGTACTCAAGCTTGCGACCGTCAGGCAGAGTAAGATCGTGAGCCATGATCGGTAGGTTGAGGGGTGTTTGTTGTAAGTGTCTCTGGGGTTTGAACCGAGGGCACGATCTTATCAAGCTATTCGCGAGAGTAGCGTGCCCTTTATATAAGCTACTACCGTCGGGAATTGTGATCGATGCGGGGCCGTTCACCAAAGGCTCCAAGCAGACCGCGACGACGGTTAAATCTCACAATGCATGTCAGAAGCTGTTCAACGTGCAGCCTATTAGGCATCCAACAATCTTTTCAGGCAACAATACGTAGACTGATTACAATGCATCGGGGCTCGGAGCTCGGTGAAGAATTTCGTGAAGTGCGCCCGCCCACTACTGTCTTCCCATGGCGAAAAGCCTCACTACGCCGGCCCCCCCCTCTCCGGGTTATTTCCTCGCGCTTTCACATTGTGAAATCTATCAATTCAACAAAATTGAAACATGAAGCGAATCGAGTTTGATTACATACTCTACTTGCATGTTTTTCTTTTGAGTTCGCACCACGTTCGGAAGGATCCGACATGCGAGACACCGTTTCGTCGATCATGCTCCAGTCTAGTTATGCCTTGGACTTCCACAAGCTCGAGTCAACGGGCTTACATTATGGAACTGCCAGAAGATCAGAGGAACTCTCGTTCATCCAGTGTCAGAGATTTTTGCCCGGAGGTCATTGGGTGTCGCGCTCTCACCGAGTAATTTTCTAAACCACCTGTTTACCACTCTCATTTTGGTGGCAGCTACCTAGCATCCGATATAACATCCACACGCTCGCTTCAAAATCGTCAAATAGTTCAAAACCTCCCACCCCAAGAATGAAGTCTTCTCTACCACTGGCTCTGGCCGCAGCCAGCCTGACAGCGGCCCAGGTGGCACCTCAGGCTCCCACAAACGCGCGGCCGCAACAGTTGGGTGTAAACACGACGTGCCCAGCAGTCATGGTCCTCACCGCTAGGGAGACAACAGCGCCGCCAGGCTTCGGATCCGCCATGACGCTGGTGAATTTGATACTGCAAGCTTTCCCGGGCACGAGCGCGGCGCAGTCGATCGAGTATCCTGCCGCGGGTGGGAACAACCAGCAGTATGCGCAGAGCGTGACAGCGGGCATCAGCGCCGTGTTGACCCAGTTGGAGATTTTTACGGTCCAATGCCCAGATAGCAAGATTGTGATGCATGGGTACTCGCAGGTATGTTGGGAGAATGGAGAGCGGATGGCATATAAGTAGAGACAAACAGCTGACCTGGGATATAGGGCGCGCAAATTATGGACGATGCTTTTGTATGTGTTCTCTTGCCTCAGTGCTGAATGTGTGCCGAAGACACATACTCGTCGACATCCTTACCGCGACAGACCATTTTCTTTTCACCAAATTTGATCGCTCTCGAGACTTTTCCCCTCCGGAAATGCCACGAAGACTGACAAGTAACATGCAGTGCGGTGGACCAGATGGCTCAAGCCTCACGACCAACAATGCAACCCTCGTGCCCGCAGCGACAGGCGCCAAGGTGGCCGCCCTTGTTTTCATGGGCGACCCGAGACATATCGGAGGAGAGGCTTTCAACCAAGGCAACGCAACGGCCGGAGGTGTAAGTGGCTCTTTTTTGATTTTATTTTTTAACGACCAGGACCAAGCGTCTCACCCGAGGCCAGCTGCCATCTTCTTCACGCTGTTGCTGACATCCCATCATGTGTATAGTTCGCCGCCCGCCCCGTTGGCTTCTCATGCCCGCTATACGAGGCTCGGATGGTGTCCTTCTGTGACTCCCCGGATCCATTCTGCAGCAATGGGACCGACATGGCTACCCACCAGGGTTATGGGCGAGAATATGGACAGCAGGCACTGCAGTTTGTGATGAGCAGACTCAACGGTTCCCGGGCAGCCGTTTCATCCAATACGAGTGCACCTGTATTCCGATTTGTGTAACGTATGGATCTTGTATATAATGTTGAAGAGATCTGATGTCCTCCTTTGCGGGAAACTTGGAGCAAAGGGGGTTGGTAGCAAAGATGCAAACGCTTCACTTCATTCTCCATGCGCATAATGAACAGATTACCCGAGATAACTGTTGGAATCAGCGCAAACGCTTCTGAAGAAATTCCAGAGAGTCATCTTGGAGAGGCTCTTGCTGAAAGAAACCATCCCGCTGAGTATAGTCACGAGATCGACAAATTCAAGTTGTTGATAGAAGCTGGAGCGCAGTAACTCTGATACTCATAATCATACTGAGAAATGACCATTCTACGCCTTCGCGCAAGTCCACACAAGCTCAAGCAGTTCATATTGTCTGGTGTGAACTTTCACTTCAAGAGTTCAATATGTTGATACATGTAACATTCCAAAGCTCTTATCACGAAGCTGTTCATACTAAGCCATTTGAACATACAATCCTCTGTACACTGTTATTGTGTAACTAGTAGCATCACTCAAATCAGACCTCGGCCCACACCCACATTGTGAATTTGTTTTAAAATGCTTCCACTTACTTGTCCAATTGAACTACTTAATACTACGGGGTTATATATCCCATATCTACTTTGGGGCTCTCCATGTGGAGCCTCCATGTCCGTCAGGACCCCACACGTGACTCGGGAAAACTAGAACTACCGGATATATACCATAGAAATCGGACAAATTCTCACTTGTTTCGGTCGGATGGCCGAGCGGTTATGGCGCCAGGTTAAGGTCACCTTAACAGTGTATCCTGGTGGAGCAATCCTCGTGGGTTCGAATCCCACTCCGATCAATTCAATTTTTATCACCTATTAGCTGCTTTAAGCAGTCCATTTTTTGTTTCCAAGTCTTTTGACATTTTTCAATTCTCTTTCTGCATCGTCATTCAACGCTTAGAGAAACACCGGGGTTATTTGAGCTGTAATGCTACGAGAAACCGGGGTCATTCGAGCTGCAATGCTACGAGAGTAACCAGGATTATTGAATCGATCGATGAAAGACTATATAAGCAAATCGCGTGCACACAGAAATTGGCAAAACCGCCGTCTACACAGTACGCAGCGTCGACCAGTGCTGCGAGAATGCTTGTTTGCGAACGAGGCCATGAGTGCCGGATTTGGACCAGCGCCCGCATATTTCGTTACACAGGCTCCGTACTGTCAGACGTTATATACTACTGTGTTAGCCCTCAAAGAGAGCACCCTCCGTTTGGAGGATAACATAAGGGTAATATAACTCAACACGTACCATGTACAGTACATATCTGCTACCCCCTGCTATCTAGGCACGAATCGCATTTAAAATGCTCAGCGATGCGCGAGGACTTCTCGTAGCAACACCGACAGACAGAATGATATTTCTGTTATTTAGACATCTCCTATTCCACCTGATATGCGAATTGCAGAAAACTCCGAGAATAATGTTATCCTTGTACTTCTCTGGTGTGGAAAAGCATGGGTCTGTGGCAATATTCCCTACTTCTCCTGCTCAAACTGCGCCCCCATACCAAACAGATTGTTTGCAAGTCGAGCTTCTCCGTCTTTCGTTGATGATTTAACCACAGACTGGCTAGGAGCCAGAGAAGAGACTTTTGCAGAGCCAAAAACAGAGCCTTGCTGGGCCGTGACACTCATGCGATCCTCAACGGATGTCTGACTGGGAGCTCCTCTGTGAAAACAGATATCAGGTGACGGTCAGGACAGGAACACAGATGATGGAAGCAAGGATCAGCGCAAGGATACGTAGGAATGGAGAGTTTTACCTGGTGGCATCTGCAGTAGAAGAGGGTTTGTACATGAAGGGCATTTTCAAGTCTTGAAACTTGGAAGGTATGATGTTGAAGGGGATGTTGGAGGAGGATTTTAGATAATTGTGAGAACGTCCGAAGGAATAGGAAGAGGCCACACTCAAGGGGACTTGATAGAGAGGTGAAACAAGGTTGTCTGCTGGAGCAATTTGCCTGACGTATGGGCAGAGAGGGAAAAGATTTCGAGGAGGGAGTATCAAGCCCTGAACCGAGTGAAGACTTTGTGATCGGTTGCTAAATCAAGAGAGAGGAGGAATGAGAGCAGCCCACTGGGGAGTTAATGGGAAGTATTTGTACCAAAAGATGAAGACCACCACCACGGGGGGGGGGGATGACTGCGCCAGTCCCCAGACAGAAGGAAGCTGGTCATGGGCATCTGTCGATCTGACTTGAAATACTGTCCGGTCTGTGTGAAGCCCTGTTCTCTAGCGAATATGGGGCCATGCGACTGCCTCTGAAAAATTCCATATCTCCATCCATTGGGCAGTCTTCTTTTGTGAGCTACAAGGTATAGAAACGTCACCCCTGTAAAAAAGGATGTTGTGCTATTGGATACTCTCTTTTTGTACTGAGGCTGATGTGGTGCTGCTCCCCTGGGCCTGAAGTCTCCGGCCGAGACCAGCCGTGCCGGGGCTACAGACGCATGTTCCTCCATCATCCTATTGGCTGGTCTCGTTTTGTTGCATGAGCAGGCACAGAGGTACATTGGCAGATCGGATCATCGCATCTGCGATCTGACTTCTGAATGGACTGTGTCTTTTTGTGGCCCCACCCTCGTGCGGTGGGAGAATCCGGGGCCGCACATTGGGCCTGTAATAAGGCAACCTTTTTGAAAAGGGTGCCTTCTCTCCAGCTGGCCTGCAGGAGCTTACAGACTATCCACTAACACATGCCAGAATGTGTCTCCAGTACATAAAACTGATACACCACCTGCAACATGTTGGGGTTTGTCTCCCAGCTTTCTTGTCTACCATCTCATCTCTCATCTCTCATCTATAAATTATTCAACTCCTTCCAGAATCCACGTCCGGCCTCTGATTGTCCTTCCAGAAAAAGAAGAAAAAACCCAATCAGAAGTGCACAGCCTCTCCACCATCACTCAGACTGTCATGGACCCTACCCCAGAGAAATACCTGAGCCTGCCCTACGAGCAGAGATGGGAGGCTCTCAAACCAGTCATTGTGAAGATGTTCCTCGATGATAATACCACCATACCCAAGCTATCCAAAAGGATGGACTTGGAATTCAGTTTCAAAGCAGAGTAAGTACTTGTCTTTTGCCATTTTTTGGAAGGCATCTAAGAATGAGCCCTGTCAACAAGATCTGACAGGCTGGCTCATAAGTAGCCAGGCCTCGGCTGGACAACCAACACTAACTCATAACACGTAGGGATCACCATTACCGGTACCAGTTCAAAAAGTGGAACATCAGGAAGCGCACCACGACTGTAGAGAAGGAGGCTGTCATCACAGCCTGTGGAAAGAAGCGCGCACAGCACGAGTTTGGTACATCGAACGTCAAACTTCAACAAGGCCTCGACGGGGATCGCGTGACGAAGAGCATTGACAAGAAACAGCTAAAGCGATACATCAATGATTCTATCCGCAAGGCATCCACTGTTTTCATCCGGCCAGGCTTGTAAGTTGAACACCCGCCAGCATCTCATCTATCCTTTTCTGACATGCCCGCAAATTTGCCTCAGGTTCATCGATCGAGACCTGCCTTATGCAGCATTGGCTCGAGGACACGGCGGAGACCCTGCTTATGATCGAGCTTCACCCGGTGGCCCTCAAACTCCAGGCTACATCACTGTATCCAGCCCCCCGAATCATTCTCCCGATGCAGGCTTTCAACAAAAGAAATTGTCGCCAACAACACAGCTATTACATAAGAAAGTGCTCATGGACAGGGCCCAGCTTCTCATGGAAGGCCGGGAGATGGAGTTGATGAGACAGATGAATCAAGAGGAGAAGGAGTGAGTCATCAGCAATCCGCTGAATTACTCAAAGAACACCACATTGACATGCATGTAAAAATGCAGGACCGCTGCCACTTGGCTCCATGACTTTTGGATGTTCTCTTTCGTCACGGCCAAATACTGGGGCAAAGGCCCGAAAGACTGGACACCTGCATTAATCGCGTTCAAGACATTTGCTGGAGTCGCCAACTTCTCTCCAGGCCACTCCGGAGAACGGCGGGAGCTCACAATGGGCCAATCCCCATCCATAGTGCCATCTGTGATCGATCCCCCAACACAGTTGTGCAACTGGTCGATACACCTTCCGAGCTTTCCAAGATACGAGGCCATCAATTCACCGCCCAGGAGCCCAACGGATGAGGATGGAGATTTGTTCGATGTGGAAGATGAGGCCACCTGGCGAGGATGGGATGGACTAGAAGAAGACCGTGATCTGCCTAGCACAATCACCAAAAGCCTCCAAGACAATTCGTTCTCGAGAGTCCAGCCAGAGGACTTGCCGTTTGAAGCAAATCGGGTCGTCGACATAGTCAGCGGACCACCAAACTATGCCAGTGTTGTGGAAGCTTTTGGATTCGCTATCATGTCTCGCAACGTGGAAACATTGGAAGACATTGAAGAAAAACATGATGAACTACCCTCATCCCTTCGCAGCATCTCACCTTTTCACCTTGCCGCCAAGTTTCTAGATGGATCGCGAGCGTGTTGCGGAGTGATGAACAACCTTTTGTACTCTCTGTCGGGGGATAACTCGATTGGCGTTAACTATACGGATAGCTCTGGTCTGACCGTTATGGACACTCTGTTCGTCTCAGTACTGCGGTCACACAGCTCAGTCACTCCTCTGATGATAGGGGGCAATATCGCCACAAGTGCCTCCTTCTTCAGAGGAGCTGATGTCGACATCTGCGGGAGATGGGATGCAGACTCGCCTTCGATTCGTCATCTTCACGCCATTGGGAAGACAGCTATACCGCACGAATGGAAGCATATGTTCTGTCACACATCGGTGCAGGCCGTTTGTCATTCTCTGACTGCAATCTTCATGCCTGGTTGGAGACCCAATATCAACACACCCAGCGGCTTATTTCTGAGACGGTGTCACTGCTGTGGCTTGGAGCTCCGACTTGGTCCGCTCCACGCTCTCGTCGTCGTAGCCTTCTTTCTGGCAAACTCAGGCCTCCCAGGAGAAACTCTTTTCGGCATGATTGCCTGTATGGTCTGTCTCTTGACTTTGAAGGCTGAATCGTCCCCAACCGCTGAGATTTCCGTTCCCGCACTCCTGGACCTCGATGAAAATTCAGAGTGTCAACACAGCCTTATGAACGCAGCTGAGCTTGCTTCCGCTGTCCCATATGAGATTGTTCACACATGGACACCTGAAGTACAATTAGGTTGGGAGGCGATTACAGAGTTGTTGGATCATTGCGCCCAGCGGGAGGAGAGTTTAGAAATTGCTGCAACCGGGGACTCAAGTGACAGATTTGGAGGCACTCTCTCCCATGAGGCAGAGGCACACTGGGACAACGATGTCTCCGACGGAGATCCCGACTCAGAGGCTGATGACGCCTGCCATCATATAATACATCAGCAGTATAATGAAATTGGAGAAGCCGTCGCTTGTGGAGATAAACGTCTGGGGACGATATGGGCTGCCATCCAGGTTGAGCTTTTGAATTACCGGAGACTCGAGGAGGGCGACCCATGGCCGTCCTCCCTCTTCAAGGTAGGGGACGTCGTCGAAGAGCTGCGATCAAAGGATGATCGAACTACCGGTAATGGGAGACTGATGGACAATTTTGGGGAAGGCGCTGTGCAGGCGTTCTCGCGTTGCGGTCTAATCTATCGAGCGAAGCATCCAGGCTGCGTCAGGAGAGAGGAAGCCTGCATCACGCACTTCGCCAATCTCGAGGATTGGAAGCGCACCACGTTTATCAATGCTAGAGACTATTGATTAAGCGCGATATTAATATCATTTATCATTATGCAAATGCCGTCAATCCACAAAGTTGGGTTGTTATAGTTGCGTTCATTGCATCCGTTTCGCATCCTCTCCAAAGCCAGGAAGAGGTAGCTCATGACTAAAACCTCAATCCCTTGATAAAGATGCTATGCTTCTTCTCTGAGATTTCCCAGCGATATGAAAATGCATCATAGTATGGAAAGTCGTCCAATCAAGCTCTGAATAAGTTCAACCAAAGACGAATCGGGATTTTCCCGGGTTGAGAATCAAATGAGTCGAATATGACGATGATGGAGAGGTAGTTCTTAAACAGCTTGGCCAAAATGATAGTTAGAATTGATTGGCTAAGTTGGAGTCCATGGCTTGTGGAAGACATGCGTGTAGCTAACACAGACGGGCCACAATCCGTTGATTCGTGAGGGGATTGCTGAGTCTACGATCGCAAGAAGCTGTTGGCGACGACGTTAATACTCCAAACAAATTGTGAGAGGCAGGCGTGGGTGCTTGCATATCCATTGAACTCCCTTAACCTTCCATGACCCTGGTACTTCTTTTATTCATGACGGGTACACCCGTCGAGGTTTCCGGACGACTCTTAGCATCTTCCCCGGTAAAAACACCAACCGTTAACAGTTTCCCCTATCTCGTCCATGCTGGGTACCTAGGTATGCCAACATCATCGCTGGACGTGGCTGAACTCTCTGTACGAGCGTCAAGCATCTCTACGGGAACACTGGATGTACGGTAGTAAGACTGGATTTTTCACACATTGACTATATTGCAATCAGCGAAAATAGGTAAAGTAGTAGAGTTAGAACCGAATGTCTTTGCCTGAGTAGATTCAGCATTTCGAGTAAATGTAGTGCAGAAGACCTAAGATAAAGATAGCAAGAGAAGCTCGTTTCGACAAGGTACAATTCGGACGTCCTCTTCTATGTGGTAATGACAATTGGTTCCTGTATGGTAGGAGTCTCAAGTTGTAGTTGCTTCTGTCCTGAAAGTTTAATGGACACTCATATAACAACCTTCATAAAGATCAAGAGCCATAGGCATTAATCTGCGAGAATTTGACATCTAGGCTCGTTTTCCATCTGCCAAATTCAATTTATCATCGTCCTCCTCATACGGCCCCATCTATCCATACGTTTTTATCTTACCGCCCGGCTTGAGCAGATAATATCTCTCGCTGTGGACCAGCAGTATTTAATACTTTATAACGAGTAAATCGTAGTATATACTCGTCTATCCGGGTAAAAGAACGAAGAAACCTTGGCTATGAATGGAGGGGCTATGTACGACATCGAGTGCTATGCCCAGCAGATGACCATATTCAGTCTAGGCAGCTCGCCTATGTCTCTGCGCTTATGGAGCAGGCTGAATAACCCCTGGACGATCTATATAAAGAGAGACAATCTCACGAAGCATTTCTTTCGTTTGTTTTTAAGGCTAGTTATTTTTTAAGGCTAATAAGATACGGTCTTGCGCGGTCTCATCCTATGCATTAGCGGATCAGAATACATGTATACTAGAGAAATCCATAACCACCCATTCCCGGTTTTTTGTCCTATTGGACTATCCAACCGTAATTTGAGTTGGAGGGTCATATAAGGGTCAGTCCGTTCCGTTAGCCTGCTATCAGTTTTCTGCAAGTAGTCTTTATTACGTCGCGAAATATGTACAGACTATTAAATACAACTAAGTCCGTCTTAGTCTCAAACCTTGTTAACATTGCAATGGCCTAAGTGCTGCAGCTCAACATTTCACTATTCGCGGTGCCTTGCTCAAAAGTGAAGCAAGGACAATAGCTATCCACTGCATCGATAGCTGATTCAGAAAGAAAATCATATTTAATCATTTTGCTACATAGTATATGATTAGAAATATATAAGTAGAAACCTCCTTTCCAAAATAATATCCGGGGAACTTAACTATTGTTTCAATATGCGTAAGTCTTCACGTTGGGTATAATTTACATCAGTGGCTGAGAAATGAAACCCCGAGTCATTATGATGTAAACCATCGACATCCCTTGCTTTTGCAAAAGCAATAAGTATTGAAAGGACGGAACTTGATTAATGAATAAAATATTGCATCGCTATAGTCACGCTCACTTATTAGTTTTCAATTTTGCTAGCTAGGGTGATTCCGAAATATTTCTTCTTGCAAGGAACACCGCGGAGTTCTCCTTTGGCCTGCGTGTGCTATAGTCTGGCTTTCCCTGGACTTCGATAACATAATGTGGCAGACTTCTCGAATTAGTTTTTTAGCCTCCTTAGTCCTAGTCTGGACGTTGGCAACGGTGGCATTAGTCCTCCGCTTTATTGCTAGGAGAATGACAAAAATGCGTTTGGGTTTCGATGATTATTTGTGCTTGGCTGCATATGTAAGTTGCTTGCTATTCTTTAAATTTGCTATAGTATACCTCGGAATTTTCTAACGAAGGTTATTTGTAATATAGAGTTTCGCTGGGGCAAATAATGGTTGTTGTATTCAGTGTAAGATATAGATTGGCCTCCAGGCTTTGGCTTACAATTAGCTTTACACTTAGCTGGAAAGAACCGAAACTAACTCTGCACCTGGTTGCAAGGGGTCCGTGATGGCATCGGCCTGCGTTTTGAGGATATTACCTGGCTTTCCCCAGCAGAAGGCGCTCGACTCGCGCATCGGAATCTGTTTTTTACAGAAATCTTCAACGCCCTTTCTCTAGGCTCATGCAAGCTTGCGATCCTAGGACTTTACTGGCGGCTCTTCTGGTATACCAGCATCCGATGGCCTATTGTATGCCTGGCACTCCTGTCTTTTTGCTGGATGACAGCTAGAGTTAGTTTTCGAAGACCTCTTATTCAGACTCCAAGTACTAGGATAAAGTAGCTAATTTTCCGAATGATCTGGAAAGGTAATTCTTGGTATCGTGCAATGCATACCCCCATCGGCATTTTGGGAACAAAAAGCCGGACCAAGCGCAGACTGCCATGTTAATGCGCATCAACTCATCGTCTCGGCGTTCGTGAGCCATCTCTGCCTCGATATCCTTATTCTCATCGTGCCTATGTTTGAGCTCCATAGGTTGCGAGCAGAGTTCTGGACAAAGGTTGGCATCCTCGCAACCTTCTTGTTCGGGGCCTTGTAAGAATTTCATTCCTATATAACTATCCACACGGGCACAAGTCAAAAAGAGATATGCTTACTGAAGTAGTATCTGCATATGTGCTGCCATTGTTATCGCCATCGGGCTGCGCCTTCCAGCGAGCAATGAAACCTCATTCGAACTTCGAGAAACCGTCTTATTCGCGAACCTCGAGCTGAACCTTGCGGTAGTATCGTGTAAGTGTCTCGTTATCGAATCGCCGTTCAATATCCTAGTTTCTACTAGCCTTGCTGACCTGCTACTACTAGCTTGTCTCCCACTCTTACTGCCAGTACTCAAAGTCGCACACAGATTCTGCTCATCATACCAATATTCAAGGTGGTTCTGTGGCCACTGTCTGAGACCATCGCGAAATACATCCCAGGCCGGGCATCCAAATGAGCCTATAGTGCATGATAATCCCTACGCGAGCCCGAACCGGATTGGCAGCGAAAAACCAAACCCGCGTCGCTTTATAAGTCCTTTAAGTCTCGGCCCTTCTCTCCGAAGCACGCAGCGGTCAAAGTAAAGAATTTCGCAAGCGGTAAGATGTTATGACCCGACTGAAGTTGGTTACAGAAAACGGACACCCTGGGCGTTATATCTTACCCACTTCGCTTACAACACACATTCCCTTAAGTCCGACGGCACGATTATGTCAGCACCTCAGGGTTAGGGTTGAGGAACGATCACTTGTGCTCACTGAGCCTCTGAGCACCGGCGAGCCTCAATGAGCAGCATTGAGCCATCAACTGATGGAACTAGATGTAAGGACATGGTCATAAACACAGTAGATAGCTTCATTAGATAGTTCTTCAGTTTTAAATCTAAGTATTCACCTCTGAATAGCTTTACGGCTTTTGATTATTACTCTCGAGACATCGTTGATATTGTATTCGCATACCTCTGCAACCGATCTGCTAATATGGACCCTTTGACTACTACTGATACTCACGAGTATTTAGTGTGATTATATCTAAAGGTATTAATAATTTTGTAAAGGTCTTTGAGGGGATAGAATTCTAGCCGTCTTTGCTAGGATATAAAATTTTCGGTATTATAGATTCTAAGATATTTAAAGGCATTCTATCTTCTAGAAGTCGAGCAATGACCTCCTATGGACAGCTAATTCCTTTCTCCTGTTAGGAGACTCCAAAGTTCTGTGCGTCGAAGGCCAACACAGGGTGGAAGCTGCGCGATTCCTCCTCGGCAAGGAAGCTTAGTGGACTGTCAAGCTGCATTACCTAGGTTTATTAGGCAGCTGTATTTCTCTCCTACTCAAAAGTCAGCCTTTTGACCGAAGGAGGTCTTCGGAGAAACAACAATCATCATCGACATCAAATTAATAAAAGGTCATTTTGGACGACGAACGTACTGTTCATCAGTGGTGGCGGTGACGAAAGGAGCCTTTATCTAGAACCTAGCTAGCTAGATTAGCAACTGTTTCTCTCCACTCTCAATTCACGTCATTCAGCTTACCGTGGCTAGCGCTTTTAGCCGCACATATCATCAATAAAAGGACTTGTTGACCGACAAACCAAGTGTTCATCAGGATCTGACGCTTCGTTTCGCTTAAAAATCAGGATCGATCCATGGCGGACTGCAGGTAGGAATATGCAGTATCTTTACCTGCCACTTCCGGATTAGTGAACAGCGGGTTGGTGTCCGGGACCAACATCCGCCTCGTAATCGCCAAATATCTACCAAAATTAAAGCAGTACTTCAGTAGTGTAGCGGGTATAGCAGCCCATAAAAGACATAGCATGAAAGAGACCAGTAGTCTAGTGGGTATAGCAGCACATGAAAGACACAGCATGAAAGAAATGGCTCCAGGGTCATCTTCGCGTGATGCGGAGGATGAAGAGCGTAGAAAAAGGAATAGGGAAGCAAAGCGGCGTTCACGTATGTACCACAGGACCTCACAACATTATGAGGAGGAAACTGTCAGAAGCTAACAAGCCATGCTCCAGGTCACCGGCAACGTGTAACTAATGGTGTACACTCCAAGCCTCTGCCAAACAGTGGTGTTGCAGATTCGAGCACCAGGATCTCCGCCGAGCCAAGCGGCCCAAGCCGCAGCCACGGCGCAATTTTGACAAGCCCAGAAAGTCGACCCTTCGACACCGCAAGCTTTCAACGACACGACGGTGGGAGCATCAATCTTCAGTCACCTTCATGGATCGGAGCTCCAAGCTCAGGGGACTCTTCTTCAACTTTATTACAGCTCACATCAGAATTGGAAATTGTGGACTTGCTCGGAGAATTCGACGGCATTCCGCAATTCGATCTGAATAGCCCGGACCTCCTCGATCTAGAACAATCTCAAAGGTCGTCAGGTATTATAACACCCTTGACGAGCTCGAACGAATCAAACAGTCGCCTTGCCACTTTCGAGGGATATCACCATATGCAGCAGCAACCTTCACCAACACACTCGTCAGATAGCTACCCTCCTCGCCAGCACGCACTCCACCGAGCGACAATTCGTGGCCAGCATGATATTGCCTTGCTCCTCTTGCAACATCAAGCTCCGGTGGATATACAGAATCCACAGGGTTTGACAGCGCTGCACCTGGCTAGCCTGCATAATAAACCAGATATTGCCAGCACTCTGTTGCAGTATCAAGCAAATGTAAATATTGTCGATCGAACTGGTCGGACGCCCTTGCTCTTGGCTATAGACGCAGGAGCAACAACTATTGTACGTATGCTCTTGGAGCACGGGGCAGAGATGGGAGATGGTTAGCGCGAGGAGCAAAACGAGAATATGAGATTGCTATCTTATAATGATCGCGCCTCTGATCACGTTATGCAGGTCTGAGAGGTTGCCAGAGAGGGCACAGCCCCCGTCCAGTACTAAAAATGTAGATTCGAGACTTAGAACGTGGTCTGCTAGATATTTTTAGACATTGAATGTATTGAGCAGGTTATCAGGTAATCAATTCTGGAAATTTTCAGGTGTTAAGAACGAGGCTAGATTGCATCTAGATGGCTACACCACCCATAAAAGTTTTCAAGGACAGCTGTTTAAAAAAAGCCCGAGGCAAATCGCAAAGTCTATAACACTAACACTATCTAGGACTATCTATTCTATATCATTAATGACAAGCGAAAGCAAGCCGGCACATATAAAGAGCGCAACAGCCACCATATAGGGCAAACCCATCCACATACCGCCCAATTCTATGCCTAACTTGAATGCAGCAGCCAAAGAAGGTCCAGCAATCAACCCACCTACGTTCTGAGAAAGGGCGATGGACATGTTCAACAGACCAATCTGCGACGACGGTACGAGCTCTGTAGCGAGACTTCGCAGTGCCGAAAAGAACCCCCAACCCAGAGCGAACAAGCCGACTCCAGCGACAAAGGTCACAGGATGAGAAGCGAGGGACATTATAGTCGATCCGAGGATCAAAAAGGCTATGCTTCCTTGAACAAGACGCAGGTCTTTTCGACGGGGTAAAAGGTGGCGGCTGAGCACAGAAGACAACTGGGGAATAATGATAAGGAGGAGAAGCAAGTTGACGACCCCTTTGACTGTGACAAGAGAGCTTGCTTGAGCAATAGTCCACCCAAAGCGTTTTGAGGCGTATTGAACCAGGAATTGTAGTGCCTGTTTGCTGATACTGGAAAAGAAAAATGCAGCGAGGATGCACGTGATGTTGGAGCTCAGTGGTTTGTCACGGTAGTCCATGATTGCCTCTTTGAGTTTTTCTTTCCAGAATTTCAGAACAGAGACCTTTGCATGCAAGTCTAGTTCATCAGCTTCAGGACAGTCTGCGTGGGCATCCTGTAGAACTTCAGACGATGTGGGTCGCGTCTCACTTATAGCTGCTGCCGCCATGAGGCCGAAAATCTGGCAGGACAATCCGAGAAAGGATGGCACCCACGGCGACATATGAGACATCAGCACAGCACTGAGCGGTGTTGCGAGGATCTCTCCAAGAAGGATTGCAGCTGCTAATCGACAGAAAAGCGATGCCCTGGACCAGTGAGCTTTTGTCAGCAAGCAAATTTTGAGTGTGAAGATTCTGAGCAATACTAACCGTTGTTCCATAGGGAAAATGTCGGTCAGGACAGCATAGACCATGGAAGATGCAATCTGTGGTCCACCACCCAGAAATTGAAATACTGGAACAAGCCACAGAAGGCGCAGAGGAAGCAGTCCCATCTCGCTCCACCAACTGATCAGACGCGTTGAGACCTCCTCCAGCAGCAGCCCAGTCAATGCCAGCAAAATGATGGGTTTCCGCCCGATTCGATCCGCTGCAAATCCGCAGGGCAGAGCCATGATGATTCCGGGAATCTGATCGAATGTATCCTTCCATCCATTGAGGATAGCCAGCTCACCCTGAACATCAGGGGACTTGCAATTCGACGTGGCATCCATGGAGCCTCGGAGGGTGATAGCGACGCCACCGGGATGGTACTGCTGGCAAATGATAGATTCGAATATAGCTAGCTGAGGAGCGCAGGCGAGATAATTCCCGAAATCAGCTGCCACGATCGAGACGCATAGCAGTATCAGGATACGCGTACGACTTGACCAACGCGCCGATCGATGGTCAGACTCGAAACCAAGTAAGGTTTCCGGCGCAATCCCCGCGGCAGGAATTGTGCTGTTTTGCTCCCCTAGAAGAGGCTCCCTCTCTCTGTCCTCTTCGGAGCCGGTGCGTCTTAGATGAGACATTGCTGTGGGCTACAGGGTCGACAATGTAGTGGGCTGTGTCCAGACAGACGGTGATGATAGTTGCATCGCTGTGCTAAGGTGTTTTTGGGCGGCGAGTTTCGAAAGGGGGTCTGACTTCCAATCGTCGCTGACGCGTACCGGTCTGTCGCGAGCCGTCTATTTCCGTGCCTAGGTACCAACTGGCGTGCCTGGTATATGCCATGCACACCCTGTGTTTCTTTATGCTTTGTTTTACTCCAGTTTTCCACATATGTCTATGGAACCGAAGCCAAATCGGAGCCTGGAAAGTTATTAGATCTTATTATTCTCTCAAGAATACAAATAGCCAGTTCTCCGGCTTGTCAATAAGCTGTCTGTTGTGTGAGGTTTCTTGCTTAGAGAGGCAGGCACATCAGTTAATACCATCATGCAAGGTCAGCGGACAAAAGGTTTACCCGTTGACCCAACTGAGACAGTCATCACAACCAACCAACGCTGGGGCGGCAGTGTCCTTTCATTTTCTGTATGTCCGTTATTGGTGCCTGCATACCTCTTTCAACCTCGACGCCGTTATCCAACCTGATTCAATTGGAATTCCGTTCATGGAGGATCCTGTAAGAACATGGAGCTGGACACTCTTGTCAGACCTGCCACCATCACCGAGACCAAAGCCATCGCCAAGTTAGCGCCAGACCTGTCCACGCCGTATGCATCTTCTCAAGAGGTGTTTTGGGATAATGATGAGGATCCAGCAAATCCCATGAACTGGAGTGGAAAGAAGAAGTGGACGCAAATTCTTCTCGTTACACTCTTGACTTTCGTGACGTACGTTCCATCTTGCAGGCAGATAGCAGAATTGGCTTGACTTCAGCACGGAAGTTCATTTGATATTCACCTCCTCCTTCCAGGTCCTTATCGTCCTCACTTTTCGCCCCCGCAGTCCCGGATGTCATGAGAGATTTTCACAACGGTGATGGATCTTTGGAATCGTTTGTGGTCTCCGTCTATGTCATTGGTTACGCTGTAGGGTCCTTGATCCTTGCGCCTTTGTCAGAACTCTACGGTCGTGTCCTCATCTACCACAGTACCAATGTTGTCTTTCTTGGTTGTACGGTCGGTTGTGCAATGAGCCAGAACGTAGGCATGCTGATTGCATTCCGGTTCCTTTCCGGAGTCTTTGGCGTGGGGCCTCTCGCCATAGGGGGTGGCACCATTTCCGATTTGATCGCATCTGACGCTTTGGGCATGCCCATGGCTCTTTGGGGCCAAGGCTCTCTGATTCCACCGGTAATTACAAGACGTGGTCAGGATGATGTGACAACTGCTCACCATTGACGCAGGTCATTGCACCCGTGGCTGGTGGCTACTTAACCGAATATCTTGGCTGGCGATGGTGCTTTTGGATTGTTGCGATCCCGGTGCGTGTTCATCATTAATCCTCTGAACAAGTCTTCATCTTCGCACATATCTGACTGCAGGTAGATGGGACTGATTACTATTGTGTCCTTTGTAAGCTTACGTGAGACCTACGCGCCGGTTATCCTCAAACGCAAGGCAGACAAGCTCAGTAAAGAAAATGGGGCCGAATGTTTCCACTCTCGCCTTGCGGACAATGAAAGCCACCCATTCAGGATTGTCGCCATCGCTTTGACACGGCCAATAACCTTACTGCTTACGTCTGTGGTGATTGCAGCGCTTGGCTTCTACACGGCTGTAGTGTATGGATACGAGTATCTGATCTTCACTACGCTGGCCTACGTTTTTCAGGAGCAGTATCACTTTTCTACCGGGCTTACTGGTCTCACCTATCTTGGAACTGGAATAGGAACTGTGATCGGTATGCCACTCTCCTCTGATTGCACCTGTCACACCCGTCTCTGATTTGCCAAGCTGATTGTTCCCAGGAGTCTTCATTGTGGGCGCTGCGGCCGACAAGTTCGATGCCACGCGCAAGGCATTGGGAAACGACCCAAAGCCGGAGTTAGCCCTTTGGCCTTTGTGCCCGGCCAGTATACTCATTCCCATCGCGATTTTCTGGTATGGGTGGTCCGTTGAGTACCATGCCAATGCTGTTATTCCGATAGTGGGACTCGGCTTTTTTGGCTTTGCTATGATGGCAGTTTTCATGCCGGTCAACATGTACTTGGTTAAAGCCTTCGATGTACATGCCGCCTCGGCCATCTCAGCCAGTGTGATACTTCGCAACATTCTTGGAGCCGTGCTGCCACTAGCTGGCCAAGGACTTTATGACGCTCTTGGATATGGCTGGGGAAATAGTGCGCTTGCATTTATTTCGATTGCGCTTGCCCCCATACCTTTTTTGCTTATACATTTTGGGCCGCGGTTGAGGCAGATGGACAGGCATCTGAAAGAGAGGAAGGATCTCCGTGCAGGCACCGTTCAAACAAGTGCCTGAATACCATCCAAGTATCTAGATCTGTCACCTTATACATAGACAGTACTCCCTGCGTGGGGCCTCTCGATGGTGTGGTATCTTCCTGGGGTGGGAGTGACTGTCCGTTTGGTCCCTTCTGCCCTCCCACAGTGACTGTACGTGATTGACACTGACGGGCACTGAAAGCGTTTTATTGCCTTAAGAACTCGTTGGCTACGAGAATGTTTATACTGAAAGTAATAAATCCGAAGTGTGCATCATACCCACGTCTCGGTTTGCACTACCGGCACCGTAAAGAAGGCGATGGGACCATCAAGAACACCAAAGGATATCCGCTGGCGGCGGCTCGGCTCTCATTATAATGATCAAGTCATTCGGGTTGAGGCCCCGAACGCAGCAGCCTTAGCGAATTCGGCTTTGTTTGCGTCGAGCTCATGTTCATTCTTGGTTGCACAACAACTCAACAAATACAATCAAGTATTCATCCCCACCACTTTGTCAAACGTTCCTCGGTCCGTACTTCGATTCCGTCCTTTCGTGCTATTCCAACTTGTATCTCCACTCATTCCTTGACTTGCTCGTACCGTCCACTCTCTCTATAATTGACCAAGTCGGTCTTGTCTGGGCTGTTATAGGATTGCTCCAGGCTCTTAATGATGTCAATCGCTCTGGGGCCTCCTGCAGCGATCCTCATATGCCTATGTGGTAAGTTAAACCACCTCTGGAATCTCATGTCCTTTGGGCTAATCCACTTTGGGACGATGGTCTTTGGGATAATTCATTGTGGGATGGTCGACTTTAGAGCCTCAAATCCTTGTCCCTCCGTCAATACTATTAGCAGTGACCTCCGTACCTAGGTAATAAGTACCGCATGCCATTTTGTCAGACACCCAAAACCCTGATTGCAGCATCATAAGGGATTTGTAATACATGAAGCTTGGCCTTTGCTCCTTATGTCCCCATGTCTCCGTCACCAACATACTGACTATATCCTCGAAAAGCGATGTATACTCGACAGCGCCCCTGAGACCAAATCCAATTGGAATGCCATCCCAGGGACCATTCTTGAGATGCTGCTTCATCTCTGGCAGCGTCTTGTCCAAAACTGTACTGTCTGCGAAATAGAATGTCATCGCAAAGCCTGCCTCCTCCAATCTTGTGATCGGGATGGTAGTTTGGATCCTGTTCCAAGGCTTCTTTGAGGATTCCGATTCCGAGGATGCAATTGGTGGAGTTGGTCATGGTGTATGCTGTGAGTGAATGTATGTTTGATTATCAGAGTGGACAAAAGAAACATTTGCACCAAACATTATGTGTTGAGGAATTGGAGTATCCGCTGATGGATGGACTAACAGGAGCTGATACTCAGGAGCATATATGCAAGCGTGACAAGTCCTCGACCCGAAGCTAAAGCGCGAAGACCGAGCTGCCAAGAGTCTGCTTACGAACTCGTACCTTTTGAGGATAACAGGAGAGACCACTATAATCAGACTCTATGCGACGCAGGTACCGCGACCGCATGGCGTAGGCTAGGCCAACTCGTGACTGTTGGTTGTCAGCCTCTCAGGTACTCATCACTTACCCATGAGACAAAAATTGACAGCTGGATGACGTTCGACGTACTTCATGGCCCACTCCGTCCATATTTGAGCCTTTGATACCCCTTTGGCTCTAGGTCTTATAATTATCGGGTTGAATTAGGGTTTCTCCGCTGGCCGTACTGTTACCGTCTCGACAGCCTCGTCGATGCGTAATGGACGGTCCGACAATATAAGGAACTGTAAGATCCGAACAGCGTACTTACAGAGCTTGCCTCCATTAAACTCAAACGTGTTACCTACAATCACGGAATTGCCCTTATCGAACTGAATGGAGATGAACAAGAAGACACTGTCAAACTTAGGACTGGGTCGGTACAACTTAGTGCTCAAGCCTACTTCTCCCACAAACGCTGACCTTTTATCGCTTTTCCTTTAAAGTGTTTCAACAGCTATACACAACAGACTGGGATTGCGCTATGATTAGCTCAACTTGGAACGATCTAATAGAGCCAGTCCCTCTTCAAAACCCATATCTTGTGCTAGGTCAAAGGGCGTCCGCCCCGTGGTATCCTCCACAAGTGGATCCGCACCTCTTTCCAAAAGAAATTGTACATTTGCTGCCTTTCTTTGCCGCACTGCGGCGTGCAAGGCCGTTCCGAACTTTCCGGAGCCCGAATTTGCGCCGAAAAATTCATCGTCCCATTCCCATTGCCGCATGTTGATGGGCACGTGAGCTTCGTCCAACAGGTATGCCATGGCTTCTATGCGACCTCCCCCGCCTAATGCGGCGGCTTCATGGAGTGCGTTTGAACGACTGAAGTCGGCGCCATGTGCACAAAGGAGTTTGAGGACGCTGGTTGGGGAGAATCGGCCAGCCTGGCTGGCCATATGGTTATTCCCGCCTACTGAGCGGATCATAGGATCAGCTCCGTGCTCAAGCAGCCATTGTACGTGTTCTTGACTACGTAGAAATAAACTGATTCTGGTTGTTAGTCAAATGTCGCTCCTTCCTCTGCCCGGCCATGTGGAATAGGCGGGCCAAAATCCAGTATCCCATGCATCGATAAGAACTCACAACATGACGGGTAATGTATTACCGCCACCGATCGGCCGGATAACATCCCAACCGCTGCGCAAGAGCAACTCTGCCACGGCCCAATGCTTGCGCTTTACCGCGCCACGTACCGCAAAGGAGCTGGGGACGCAGCCTCGCTGCTCGAGCAGATAGGCCACGATTTTGAGATGCCCCGCCTCAGAGGCTTCTTCGAGGGCGCCTTGGATAAACCATTCTTCTTTTTGAGCTCCGAGCTGGTTACGATTCGAAATGTCATACAACAAGGAGGTCTTGTCGTCGAGTCGATCCAATTCACTCTGTAATAAAGCCAAATCTCCGGCCGCGGCTATCGTTTGAATCTTTTCCAGCAATTGTATGCTCGCATCGACATCAGGTGCCTCGGTGGCCATGGTGCTAGAAATTGACAAGGGCTTGAAAGTGAGTGAGGCTTGGGAACACTATAAATTTCAGTAATTATTGTTTTGTTTAACACAGTCTGAATAATTCGTCTCGTAAGGGTCGTCGATATAAAACATACAGAATGAGTCAAAGCACATACTATGAATTGGAAACGAGAATTGGAAGAAACGCGGATATGACACGTTTTGTTTATGATTATCTCATCCAAGCACAGCTATGAGATCGTACTTGGCACAGCAGGCTACAGCACAGCTGAGCTACTGAGCTGCTTAAAGAATAGACGAGCAGTGGCTACCGGCCGATCCCACATTGGAGAAGCGGTCTGGTCAGGTTTGTGTGGGTCCCGGATGCGGCCAGCCTGGCCAGCCTGTTCATCAGTTAATTGCGCAGATCCTACGACACACTCCTTCTAAGTTCTGCTGCGTGATAATCACCCATTGCTCTTTCACCGCGCCATTGACCTTGCCGACCATGATGGCACGACTTTGCTTGTCATTCTCGGCATCTTCCAGCAACTCTCCCGCTGCATCAACACATGTATCTCCCATCTGCAAGTACTTCTCAACAGTGGGCATTCACACCTGTGGTGGTCTTGACCAGGCTGATAAATAATCGATATCAAGGGTTGATGTACCTTTGGAAAACTTAGAGGTACCTTATGAGTATTTATAAGAACTATAAAAAGCTATGAACTAGATGAAGGGGCAGTGAGGTGCAGCTTATACAGTACTTTAATTGTAATGAAGTGTCTGATAAAAACGGTTGTGCCTCGATCCGAGCCAGGAAACGCTGGCGCTTGCCTTTACCTCTCAAACATCGATATCCGGCCACCGATAGAAGGACCACAATTTGAAATCCATAGCGTCAATTCGCCGTTTATTACACATATACCTATTCCGCACTGTCACAGCGAATAGCAAGATAACCCCAAAGCATTCCAGCTACAAAATTAGCCTATCGCTATGACACAGCCCCCCCCCTCTCCCACGCACACACAAACAGTAGGTAAGCCAATGACAATACCACAGCAGCATTCAAGAAGACAGCTGAGGTCTAAATAAGAAAAGGACAGAAGTAAAATGACTTGCAAGCTCAAGCCAAAGTATCGGCTTCCTCGCGAGTTACGGGACGCACCACCTCATCCTCGACCAATTCATAGTTGTCTGGGTTGGCGTAGAATGCATTTCGAGCATCTTCATCTGCGTCTTTGAGAGCCTCTCTCTCCACAACCGGGTCGATCCTGGCGTGGTAGAGCTTTTCTCCGGGCGACATGCTTCTGGCTGAAGTGACTAGCTCTCCTCTCTTTGACATGTATTGGTTGAAGCCTGTTGATACAAGCTCCACGTCCCTCCTACGGAACGGATTGACCCAATTACCCCCGTTGGGAGCTACTGCTCTGCCTATGAACTGATTGGGATCACTGGCACACGTGTTGGCCCCCGCGTTGAAACAGTATTTCACAGCCCCCGCATTCGTGAAAGCAATGTTATACTGCCAAGGAGGCTGATTTTTGATAAAGTTGTTCTTGGCGTTGATGAAGGCTGATAGGGTACCTCCCTGTCCTATTTCAAAGATCAGAATTCAATTGCAACAAGATCCAAGCTCTCTGTATTATACTTACTGTTGTTCTCCACAGCAGGAACACAACGGTTGTTTTGTCCACCTGAGTCCGCCTCCCTGGAATTTGCAAATGGAAACTCATCGCAAGACAGATTTTGACCCTTCCAGGGAGCAGTCGTTGAGCAGCGGTTATTGGGGCCACATCCAGCAGCCGTACGGCGTGCGTTCACGGGACCATTGGGGTCGTAGGTGTACGTTTTGCCGTATCTACCACCTCTACAGTGGACTCCAAAACACATGTTCTTGCAGACCTCTATTTGAGTGTAAGTAAATGAATCACGTATGGACTTTATAGATATACACACCCGGCATTCCCCTACAGTCAAAGGTAACAGTGCCGACGTTGGCAAGCTTCACCCTTGCCTGGCAAAGAGCAGACGTGCTGAGGAGGAAGGGAACCAGAAGGATAGTGATAAGCTTCATCTTGAAGATTGAACGAGATTAGTATTCAGAGAAGGGCTAGGAATGGTAGTTTATAAGAACGAATGTTGATCCAGTACTTGAAATGAGTGTGGATTGTGTATATGATGGGAAGGGCAAAACGTCTTTCTTTATATATTGAAATCGCTCTGTGATATATTCTCCCATTACCCTCCATCTGAATTTGCACTTGTAAGCCCCAAGGCATATAATATAATAGCTGAAATTGAAGTCGTGAATATTGACAGAGGTGCTCACTGTGAACTCGCAAACCCAGCTCTTTCCGGGGGAGATCTGGGCGCATGAGATACTACGATTATTGCATTTCAGGTCTAGAACAGAGAAATTCTTCTTAATATTGACACTTGACTCAGTAGTCTTAATTTAAATTTTGCAAGCCATTGCTCTGACTTGAGTAGATTCAGCTGGGTTGCAATTGAATTTGGAGCGGTTCCAAAGTCTAAATGCCATTGTCCAGTAGTAAAATATAACCTCGGTGACCTTGGTAGTCTAGTCTTTTGGCCAAGCAGTCCTGTAAGGCGAGCATTTCATTGGATTCGTCTTAATTCTAAATTAAAAGGGCAGAGGTTGAAGCCCTCATGATTAGAAAAGCTCTCGCTTTCGGATTATTCGGTTGATTGGCCTGCTATGAAGAGCGGTTTGCGTAAAGCGGCTTAACTCAATTAGACACATCTCATTTAAGAGGTTGATTTAGCAATAGATAGTGCCACTATAATGTAAAATGCCAATGTCTAGGACCACATCTCGAATTTACCCTTACTACGTCTACAGCTCTGTAAGCACCAGGTTAAATAGTCCAGGAACTCCCATTACTTCAGAGAAACCATCAGCCTAAGGAAGTGTTCATACCAGTCCCCAGTACAAAGACTATCACCTTCGAGATTCATGACCAACCTTCAAGCTCTCAATCATGGTCACCTTCACTAAGACTGCCGTAGCGGCAATTGCCCTTTTCACGTCCCTCGTTTCGGGAGACTGTGCTTTCAATATACTCAACATCAATGGAGCCGTCATGGGCACCGGATGTGCTCGGTCTAACGGCCAGGGGACCCTTGTACTCCCTGATTATGGGCCAGCCACCTTCAGAGTAAGCGCTACGGGCTCTTGTGGTCTGGCCATCGTCAACCGTCAATCTAGGTTGCCGGGTTCATCGTTCAGTGGTTGGACTGTCGGATACGCAGGTCCCTGCACCGTGGGTGGTGGCGGAAGCGGCGGAAGCGGCGGTCCCGGTGGTGGCGGCAGTCCCGGTGGTGGCGGCGGCAGCCCCCCCGGTGGTGGCGGCGGCCCCGTCATCCCGGGCGGGGGCACAAGCAACGGCCGAAACGGAAAATCCAATTCGCGAAAGTGTGATCGCGAGAGGTGCAGCGGTCCCCAGGGGGTAAGTGAAGTTTTGTTTTGACAGCCGTCCCCGATTATGAACTAACTCCTTCTTAGTGTTGCACCGTGCCTTTGGCTGGCCAGTGCTCTTTCAGAAAGCAGTGCAATAACTACCCCTGCGATTCCTGCTGCGGCATTCCATTGAAGAATTGGACATCTTGCTCCAAGAAAAAGTGATAGTACCCTAGACTCACTTGGCTATTGCCCTTTGCACTCAGAGTCCTCGCTTCTGTTTCTTGTAGCTATTTCTCTTTCGATATAAGGAAGGGGGGGTATCAGCATCTTGCAGTCTGATTTGGGAGGCTCGTGTGAGACCGTTCAACAAGCTACTAAGCTTTGAGTTAGTATCAATACTTCTTCGTTCCAGAATAGCCGAATTATATGCGTTTCCGGTGATGCAATATTAGCAATGATGAGTGATATAAATTCTCACTTATCTGACAGTCATATAATGTATTATCCGCTACATTGCTTTAATACCAGTTGTGCTGTGTTACCAAGCATGCTGTAAAGCTTTTGTTATTAAAACTACTTCATTAATATTGGAAACAATGCTCACTGTGTTTACAGCTTCTATATAATCCCTCAAACTCAGGGCTCCGGAGGCTCTAGGCTCTTGGCTCCGACTACTAAGGAGAAGTATTCCCAGCTGCAACCCGCAAAATTTCCCAGAAACATCCAAGCACAAGGGCACAGTAGGAAGGATAAACGCTCAAGAATCCACTAATATTACGAGCACTTCATCGGGGGGCCCTGAGGGTGAGGGGGCACAGCGGAGAGGAAAGTCAAATTACTCGATATTAGATATTCACACCTTGGCACCTTACAATTCAAAGCAAATATATGATTAGTGCACTTAAATACGCAAATCACACACTGTTTTTCGGATATCAAAGAGTCTCAAATGATTCAATACGCACGGGCCATATTTGAAGGCGGCGTTTATTAGCCAATCGGAACCCGCTTCCAAATATAGCATGTCAAGCCAATATAACTTATAAAAGTAGGGCTGTACTATCTAGCCAGATATGCCATGTCCCTCTCCCAATATCCTCCTATAGGTTAGTAAGTGTAAAGCGTCATTTATTTTATCTATAAATGTCACATTGATTGTTTTACGTCATATAAGATAGGTATTTCTTGGCGAATTTGATACGCGGGTGAACGTAACCAAGTTTAAGAAGGACACTACCTAGGTATATATATAGCAGAGGTCATTTCATTCAGGAAATAACCTTTTACAATTTACATCCTTCAATCGTTTACATCAATCATGCAAATTCTAAAGGCAGACCCGATAGCTCTTCTAGCCTATGCGAACTATGCTGTGCCAGAAGCAATACGGGCCAAAGCTTGCGAAATTTTCGAAACCGGTACTCGTGGTTGCGGTGCTCTTATCATCAAGGTAGAGGAACGCTTTCACGGACTATCCGCCGAGGAAATCCGCGAAATCCTAGACCGCGAAAACCCCAAGACTGGCGATTTCGTTCTGATTGACCAGAACATAGAAGAAAGGGGCGAGGTCACTTATGTGGGAGGATGGCATGATGGATCTAGCGATGGACTCGAGGTAGTCCAGGGAGACGACAAGCGAATCCTTATGATGCTGAGAATGAAAATTCGTACTCTTCCATCCTGCTGGGTAAGTTTCTGTCTGAAGTTGGTTGCACAAATTTTGATTATTTCAAAGACCAATTACAACGTGGCCAATTCTTCACTTGCCGAAGACATCTCAATGGTTTTCGAAGGAAACCCATATGATCCTCATGCAGAATATCCACCCCTCAACTTCAATGATGATGGTGAAGATGAAGGTGCCGAAAAGACTGTTTACGTGCTGGCCGAGCCAGGAGAATGGGAGGAAGGCCCAGGCACCCTGTTAGATGTCGATCCGCCACAAGACAGCGTGTACCGTCTCAAAAGCGATGTTGCGAAGGCACACGACCTTTCAAACCCTTGGGCCGTAGGAGAAGCTCCGCCTGGTGCTCCAAATGGTTTCATGTCTTTTGCTCAAGAACGACTTCCTCAGCACCGGGGGTGATGTTGTATGAGCTACCTAGGTACTTGATCGACATGGTAAAGGAAGAGAGGGAGTATAGTTTGAGTTAGAATACAGATCACTTAAAACAATTGTTCTTTCATACCCACAATACAACAGTCCGTTCGATTGGGTACAACTCGACTTACTATTGGTGAACCAGATTTGAAGAGCCTGGTTGACGCGGATAATTCGGGTGGGATGGCGAGAGCAACTGGACGAAATTCCAGTTGCAACGTAAATTGGTGGTAACAGCGGTTTGCTGAATCTCGTCAATTTTCCGCTAAGCCTTTTGGGCATTTCCTAAAAGTTGACTTTTGACTACTTCCTTGGAGTATTGGCATGGAATTCCAACTGAATCATGCACATTGAAGGCTACAGCAGCGAGTTTTAATAAGTTTAGGGCGTGAACCTTAAGCATAGAAAGTTTAATGCATAGCTGTTGAGTGATTAATTCTAAATGAGGCGGATCTAATATACAGCTATTTAGTGATTATTTTCAGATGAGGCGGATAGAGCTTGTGATCAACGTTCATACTTTGATCGTTCATACTTAACAGGCAGACATTTCAGCTGCATTTTGGACGATATCACAAACCTCAACACTTCCAATTCTATATCCAGTTCTTCACAATGTTCTCTATTACTTGTCTGTTGTCGCTCCCGCTACTTGCTCTAGCTCGAGATCACAAAGCCAATGCCAGCAGCATTGCTGATCCCGTATATGGAAATTTTGACATCCCAATTGGCACTCTCACGAGCACCTGGACACACCAACCAGAATGTGTCAAATCGGACAACTCTGAGGTTTGTATATTCACAAACAGTAATTTCAAGAACGGGCGAGGAGTTTCCATCCTCGCGGATTCAAAAGAAGTTGCAGACATTGATTGGATCGAGCTATTTACAAAACCCAGCAATCTGGATGGCCTCAACCGAGCAGAGGGTTTCCGAGAAGCCCTGGTACCTGGGAAGGGGATGGGTTTGGTGGCTGACCGTACCTTTGCAAAGGGCGAAACCATCATGTCCTCAACCCCTCTGATTGTGGAGCACGACAGCGCTCACGCTCTTGATCCAGAGGTCCTAGGACAGCTTCGGGATGTTGCTGTTGAGCGCATGAGTAAAGAGCAGCAGACGATGTTTCTTTCACAGCATAGACAATGGGGTGGACACCATGCAAGTGACATCATGGTCACCAATTCATTCATGTTCAGCTCATTTGGAGGACTGCCCGGAGGAAGCACTGCGAACTTTCCAGAAGTCTCTGTAAGTACGCCCTTTATCACTCATCGCACATCCCCCGGCCGAACGCTAACAATTGAGAAGCGCTTCAACCACGCTTGCCGTCCCAAGTTAGTCTGCTATCTACGGCTGAATTGCTTAGGCCACTAACCATTATTGTAGTGTCGCCTATTCATTTGACAATGAGACGCTCAGTCAGTCTCTGTCCGCCACTCGTACCATCCATCCTGGCGAGGAGCTCACCATCTCATGTAGGTCGATTGAGCGTCATCCGTCAATGTTCTCGCGGCAGCACTTGCTAAATACTGATGTCCCCGGGATAGACGTGAACACCATACGACCGCGATATGAACGGGTCCATGAGCTGCAGAGCGGGTGGGGCTTCAAGTGCACCTGCTCTCACTGTAGTCTTCCCTTGACAGAAATTGATCAGTCGGACCGGCGTATCGAACGCATCAGAGACATTTCATACACTTGCGAGAACTCATGGAACGCGAATGACACGCATTGTGGTTTGGACCTGGCTATAGAGTTTGCGCTTCTCCACCAGGAAGAGGAAGTCACTGGGCATGCAATGGCTTCAGCCTACTATCAAGTAAAGATGGCTGCTGAGATAAACGGACTGGACTCTTTGGCCACCAAGTATAGCCAGCTCGCCATAGCTGAGCAGTTCGGTGATGGTTACAGTCAGGCAATGAAACTGGAAGATGAGCAGGCAAAGAATCAAGAAACTCAGGATGAAGCAGAGGGGCGGGCAAAGAATCAACAGGCTGGGGATGAAGGCCGGCTCCGGGAAGAATTGATTCTTGGTCCAGAGGAAGCTGTCATCAATGAAGTAGGCGAGGTTGCCATCAGCTCACCGATGTAACTCTTCTTATTCAGAATAGCATCCAAAAGCCCTCCTCTTGACAGGTCCCGTGGAATTCCCACCCTTGTTCTATTGTCATGCTTGACCACTTTCAGGGACATATGGCGCGAGGTGAGTAAAAAGAATCATAGTGGTCCACTGGCAGTCCTAAGACTAATGAGGGAATGTGCGACGTACCGGAGGCCGCTGGGGTCTAAACCATTGTCACATTTTCAACTATTGACCCAGAGGCTCACCTGATCATTCAATATGCAATTCACAAAGATTTTTATGCTTCTGATCCAAGGTATCGACACTCAATCACACCTGCGGGCTCGTGTCTACACCTCGTGTACGCGACTGCTATCGAAACGGAGCTTGCGCGTCCACGGGTCAAAAGCACAATCGATTCGGTCAGGGAAAGACTAAGGAAATCACATTAGCGATGGATCGCGGCCCTATCACAAATCGATTGTCAAGACATTGCAAGAAGGGGCTCGGTCAATGAAAGGCCTTCTCAACTCGTTAATCTCGACGAAGAGATTTTCACCGTTGAGAACAAGATTTACTATGACGCACAAATGAGTCTGTTGGAGTGGAAGGGACACACGCAGGGCAGAGGCAGAAAGCGTGGGAGAGATTTGAAATTCGAATTTCTCTGGGGCTGTCCCTCTAGCGCTGTCTTGTTTATCAACGACAATTCTCGCCCAAGATACGGCGTGGGAGAAAGACTTGGACGCACTTGTCATTTTTCCTTGAGCCCAGATTTACCCAAAAAGCCCTTCTATTTCCACCCAGTCACTACTCTGCACCCGAAGACATGGGCCATATTTGCCCTCCCAGGCCTCTATCATGCCCTCTTCAAGACACGATCCAGGGCGCAATTGCTGATCGTTCAGTAAGTTGGTCATCCACCACTCACAATAGCCCAAGCGCCGCCAGTATGTCACAGATCCTTTTGCTGAGTACGCATGATCGCGTAACAGAATAAGGCCAAAAGCTCGAGTCGTGAACGAAGATAGTCCAAGCACAATGAGATCGTCCTCTGGAAAGTTGTTGGCTAGCCACTTGCAGCCTTCACCCTCATCGACCCAGTCGTCCGTTCCCTTCCAGCCATTGGGCCATTCAGCGGTAAAGTCTGAATTATCAAGTTCAAGTATCAGGAGACTCATTGGCTCTTCAGCTTCGTCACTTCCCTCAGGGTCGTCCTGGCTGGCCGCATCTCGGAGCTCTGCTGTTAAAGCTTCTGTGCAGGCGAAAAGAGAGTTGAAGCGTATTGTCTTTCCCTTGAAGTGTCCCCATGTGTTGTCATCTACTAACCTCGTTCCAATTGTACAGAGATCAGTAGGGACCTGCTCTGATTGTCTAAACCGTGCATGAGATGACGGAAATTGAAGTGTTCAGTGTGCTTTCAGGCTCACCTAGCTTCCTGTATGAGCGCATCTTTATCCCTTTGGTTGCCATGCACAGTTTCCATCGTCTGGGAATCGCTTAGATCGGCCTCAGTGCTTTCCTGCCACACATTATCTATCATTATTTTGTCCACCAAGAGGTTGGAGGAGAGCAGTTCAAACTCACATTTAGATTCCTATTCCATTCAAGGTCTAGAACGCCCACATAAGTAATCGAATCTGGACTGATGCGCCAGTTGTGGCCAAACTCCACCGGCTTTGTCGTCACATACAGCTGGCTCATCAATGGAAATTTGGCAATGATTTGCTGGCCAAGCTCCACTTCGAGTTCTAGCCGTGAGAAGGCACGCTGGGGTGCCTCCAAAGCCGTTGAGCCAAGGCGGAATCCAAAAACTTGCTGGATTCCGTACACGCGATCCGCTTCGCAAGACGTCTTCCTCTGGCCCGATGCAACGAACGCCGCCAAGGGGTTGCCGCTCTGCCATCCGGGTGAGAGGCCAATCCGCCTCGTCAATGCTTGATGCTCGGCCGAGGCTTCCACCGTCGTCTCGGAATCGGGATCCCAGACTTGTTCGTTGATGAAGTGGACCAGGTTCCTGCAAGTAAATTCGAGACCTTGTACGCAAAACGGATACCAGAGCTTGTTTCCGAAAGACGATGAATGCGCCTTGGGTGGAAGACGGCCATCGCGCGCGATGAATATGGCATCTTGTCGAAGGAAGGCTTCTTGTAAGGTCCAAAGAGATGAAAACCATGGGTCCTTCACTAATATCGCAAGGCTCTTCTGGATCAAGCCCAGTGCCCGTGGTAACTGAGCGTCTTGAGTGGGCGTCAGAGGGCTGGGGATCGAAATGTTGGACAGGATGTCATCCAAATCCGTTTTGCAAAACGTAGTAAGCCATGAAAACACACGTTTCGCTCCACGGAAGATTTCAGCTTGTCTTCCTACCTCGGCTGCCCCATCTGGCGATTGCGGTCGTTGGTCGATGCATGCAACGTCCAGCCACAAAAACTCAACGCCAGGTGTACCCATTGTCTTCGGACTCGACGTGTCCTGCCCTTGCGGAAAATCCACAACACTCTTGATCACAGCCATAAAGTCATCCCTACTGAAGTGCTCTGGCTTTATGCGCGGAACACTCCAGTCTATGCCACGGATATGCAGAGGCTGGACGTGAGGCGACATACTGGACTCCGACAGCTTCCACCGGCCCCAGGTGTATGTGATTGCATTGTATTGTGGCGCTACCAATGTTCCATAGACGTTACCCGGCTGCCAGCAGTAAGATGTCATTGTGGGAACATGAAGCAACCGCCGAGGCCAGCGCCCGAGTTTGGCTTCCAGCTCGGCTTGCTCTCCCGGCATAGCTCATGAATGACGGGTTGCGTTTGTACTAAATTGAATGTACGAGTATGCGTGACTATGTTTGGTAAAATTGTAGAGTGACAGAACATGCGGTTGGTAATGGGATAGGGTAAGCATCGGGATAGTACACTAATGTCACGGCACTGGCCCCCTATCCTGCACCCATGTCAAGGGTCAGGGTCACGGCCCTGCTGTGCCTGCACACTTGTACGGCGTAGCTCTCCTAGATAGCTCACGCACTGCTCGTAGAACTACAACTATTCTGACCCCCGTTACAAATGAGTATCTTATGGATCGTGAGCTTTGGATAGCCGTGAAGAACGGGCAACTCGCCTCATTCTCGTCACTTCTGCAGGAGGGCAGTCCCATGACGGCTCGCGTGCTGGAGGTCATGTTCGAAACATGGACGAATAGAGGCTCCGAATTCTTTGATGTCTGGCTTCAGGAGGATGGAAATTTAAACGGTTTCTATAATGGTTCCACGCCTCTGAAGTAAGACCGATGTTGAACAGTTTAATGAACATGCGATTAAGCTGATATTTGTTCACACTGGCATTAGGGCACGAGACCTGTGTGCGATGGTTACTGGACCACGGCGCCGATCCGAATATGGAACCAAAACTTGGTCAAAAAGTAGATTTTCTGACACTTGCAGCGGCAAGCTCTACGCCTTCTGTCGTAAGGCTGCTTGTTGAACACGGCGCGAGGACGAAAGGGATACCAGCCCTACACGCAGCCGCCACCACAAGTGCCACTGAAATCGACCGAGGCGACTTCCAGCCGGATCCCTCCAGGGTCGAGGTTCTTGCCAGCCTCCTGGATAATGGAGCAGATGTCAACGAGATGGAAGTGGACCCCAGGGAGCTCGGTCGGCCGCGAGCTTCCTTTACCGGCACGCCTCTGCATCGCGCGGTCAAATATGGTAGCCTCGAAGCCGTACAGTGTCTCCTCGCGTACGGGGCTGACGCGTCAGCTCCAAGCTGGTCTGGTGTGACCGCCTTGAAGACCGCCCAAATCCACCAACGGCAGGATGTCATTGATGCACTCCAAAAACATATTGACCGTGCTTCAGGCTAGAGAAATGTTACTCAGCCCAAGCAAGGCGGCCTATGAAGATGATCGGTGGCCACATAACAAGAGAATGGATTTGATGATTTTGTTTTGTTACAGCATCTGTTCCCTTTTACCATAAGCAATTGACGCAATAGAATAAGATTGTTTTAATAGTTTCGTGTGAAATGATCATTGCCCTTCATTCCATTTTCAACATTACTAGACACTGAAAATTCAACGATTTACCTCGATTTCACATATGTCCTGGGCAGGCATATACCTACTTACCTACCTAGCTAGGTAGGTAGAAAGTGGACATGGAAACAGGAGAACAGAGGCAAGGCGCTAATGATGAAGGAAAAGAGAAAGAGAATTGACGGAGACTAGCGTTGAGGAATGGGCACCGGAAAACATCTAGAATCTACCTGGGTAGGCCGATTTATTGATACGCGGCGACCTTGCAAGCCGGAGGGAATTCGTAGATCATCCAATATTGAGAGAAAACATGACGAGCAGTGTGTATAATTATATCCGACTAAGTGACGGTCGTGCGCGGGCGCCACTGAGCCAAGTATCCTCCACGTATTATTGACACTTTCTCTTGTACCTCGACTTGCCAAATTTGCCCACGCCAAAGACTTGCTTTATTCGCCTGGGGAGTGCAGCGGCTGGGACAAGTATCTCCAGGGCTTTAGACCTGTCATTCGAAGGGAGCTCGCAGCCTTTCTTGAGCCTCTTCTACGCAGACTTCCGTCTCGGATCTTTCTCTCGATTTGAAGTGAACCCAAAATTGTGGCCTCTCCCAAAAGGTGCCAAACTTGAAATCATTGTCAAAGGACAGTCCCTTCTGACCCGGCGCCGCCTCGAGATCGAATTGCCAGAGGACCTTTGCGATGAATAATCGAATCACGTTGAGGGCTACCGCCCCACCCGAGCAGCCTCTTGGACCCTGGCTGAAAGGCTTGGAGGCCTTGAGGTCATCGTCTTGATACCTCGGGTTGAATCTGGGATGGTCGGGAGACAGCCACCGTTCCGGTCGAAAGCTGAGCGGGTCGGTAAAGTAACGTGGGCTTCGTGTTGCAGCGAAGTAGCTAACTTGGCAAGTGACCTGCTTAAACCTCAGTGCTGAGCTTCTTTCCGTGTACTCCGCGGCTTCAGAAGGTATATGGAATGCGAGACTCACCCCTTGGGAAATATATCGCCCTGCTACAGAAGCTCCGGGACTTATGCGTGGCAACCCATCTGTTGTCTCTGGGTGGAGACGGAGACTTTCTTGTATACAGGCATTTAGATATTTCAAAGGTCCTACACTTTCGGTTTTAATAGCCTTGATGTCCTGGAATGCTGCCCGTATCTCCTCGATGATCGTGGCGTAGGCTTCGGGTTCCCGGAGAAGGAAAAATATCAATGAGTAGAACTGATTCGCTAGAGGTTGCCAGCTAGCTATAAGCAATTGTGCTGCTACGTTCTCTAAATGATAGAGTTGTTTCTTGTCCGTTGGCACGGGCTCGTCGGCCGGTGCGAGCTGTTCGAAGTAGTCCAGGTGGTCTGTTCTACCTCGGAGCTCGAGGCGCCGCTTGAAATCTTCAGAATTCATCTTGATAAGTTTTGGCATTGCAGACCAGACAGAGGGAGGGATGGTTAGGTAAGTCAGAGGGCCGAGCAGGCTGAACTTCCTGGTGATCTGGCTCATAGTCAGGAACAAGTTCAACTTTAAAGTTGAGCTCAGAAGAATAGAGTCTTTCACTATATCGTGTTAGTAAGATTTGAAGAGGCTTGAAGGCTGTCTATACTTACTATCTCGCATTTGGCCCATGTCGAGACAATAGGTCATGTCCGCGGAGAGATCCAACGCTAGCCAATCTGTCCACTGCTGCAGCTCGGCACCTTTCCCCACCGAGCAAACTTCTTTCATTCTTTGGATGAAGAAGTCGAGATGCTTATGGACCGTGGCTTCTTTAGCTTTGAAGCTCCGGGTACTGAGGGCTGGGGCCACCTTTTTGGCTATCTCCCGATGCCTTATGGGATTGGTTTCTCCCGAAATACCACCATCACCAGTGTCTAGAGCGTCGTATCCGACTTGGACGAAGAGTTCTAGATTCTTTTCCTGAGAAAGGTGTATATCTAGCGTGGTCACTTAAACTTAGTTTCTCATACACCAACAGGAAGCAAATGTCGTGCTCCCAATACTGACCTTTTGCTGCTTGTGGTTCCAGGAACACGAGCTCATTAGGAGCAATACGAACAACATCACCGTATTTCCTCAGAACGTCTTCGATTATCCACGGGTACCTCCGTGTTATACTGGAAAATATTCCTATATCAGTCCAATGTACCGATGTAAGTGCAGACTTGCAAGATTGGCAACAGTGGGCTCCATCATACATACCTAGCGGAGGCCCACCAAAGATCGGTTATGGCAGCGAGTTTTGGTCCCGGATATTTCGAGAGCGGATGAAAATATACATTATAGATTATCCTTCCCACGAAGTAGATAGTGCCCTAAGTACAGAAGAGAAGCGTGAGATGTATGTCAATGAGAACTTACTGAGGGTAGCATGGTAGAACTCACACATGCAAAGCTGGATACCAACAATTGGGCCCAAATGTGGCCTAGTAATGGCAGCGTGACCGCCATCGCAATTGTCAGTCGCCTCTCTGCGAGCCAGGACGAGCTCGTATCTAGGTGGTGCGTTGCAAGCTTGCCTGCTCGTTTGACTTTTGAAAGGGTTCAGTGTGTTCGAAACAGCTCCCTTTCGGGCCAACTCAATTGGTTGTGGCCTCAGGCTGCGTTGTGCGGCAAAGCAATGTTGGGTCACCAACTGTACTTTAGCCTGCGCGAAACTCCCGTCAGACCCGGCCCGGGGGTATTCTGTACCCAGGTATGAATGCAAGCTGACATGTAGAACGGCATCGTTTGACTGCTTTGGGGAAATGCATCCTGGTAGAGCAATTCTGATTCCTCATGGGTCCAATACTCTCCGGTCAAGGTATGTAATTTCTGTCTTTCGAATTTTTGGCATTCAATTTCCAAGCAACCATAATCGGGCACTAACACCAGGCACCTACCTGTCAATGAATCCTCACAGTGGGTGAGCTGTCAATAGTACTACAAGTGTGACGTATCTCAGCTCATGTAGCATTGCTCCTCTCTAATCAATACCCCTGGACTCCATAAGGGTATTTGAGTCGTTGATGTATACAGTACAATGTGACTTGCGCACCTAGGTAAGTGTCAGTCACCTGTATACAGACCATTTGGAATTATATGGCCACTATCAACGCCAATACCCTCTGGAAAAAAACTTGGGTACTTATGACCTATGTGATATTGCTCGAAGTTGACGATCCGGCTTCGTCTGAGCCTTAGTCTGCATGAGTCTCAAGTGGAGTGCAATTGACGGATGATGTCTCTCTGACTTGAGGGAAGAATAGCCGATAGTGTAGGTAGAGCCCCCTTCATATAAAATACACAGAGACCAGCAGCCTATTCATGCAAGTTGACATACATGCTGAGACTTCCTGGTGGGGGTTTCGCTGGGCTCAGCGGCCTTCCTACCACGTCTTCGGGCTTCTTGATGGGCGACTTTGGTGCTGGACTTTGACGTTTCTCTTGCCAGTCCCAATGAGCATCCCAGTCGGCACATCTTCTTGGATTTTCCTGATTAGATACAGGCTCAGAAATGCTCTCATACCACGAGTGAGTAACAACGGTTGCATCGGCGTTGCACATTATGTACTGCCGCAAGGCCTCAATGCAGTGGTCGAAGTGGTCTGATCTCCTCGAGTCAGATACTCCAAGCCATACTGCGCTACGTGTCTTGTAGTAGTCGGGATGAAGACTTTGATGCAGTAGATTGAGGCAGTGGAGGTGATGGTGAGATGCAAGGTAGGCCATGTATCCGCCACCACTCTCTGGGGGGAGCCGGACTGCGCTCTCGGTCGAGGCGCCTGCCTGAACCATTTCCTCCTCACTAAGGCCCACATTTCCAACTTTTGTGTTGAGACGGGCTTGTCAGTGTCTTTCACTACTGAAATCAAGTGCACACCGAAGGACAAGGAAACTGACTTTGCAAGAGATTTGTCCAGTTGCCATGAACGTACTCTAGCGGCGTGCCGCTGCTTGGATTGAAGGGTGACCACTTTGTGTTGTTAAAATGCGACACCCGCGTACCAGGCTTGGTGATCTCAATAGCGGGTGCTGCTTATTCCTTCAGCTGCTGTTACTCGTATAGACACGCAATCAGTACGTTGCCGACCTACAGTAGTAAAAGTAGCGCTCCAGACAATCACTGCGCTCATAGCGCTTTGCCCAAAGAGCGGCGACGCAGCATAATAGAGCAGCAGAGAGAAATGCGTGAAGAATGATGTGTACACTTGTACTGCAGCTGTGGCTCCAACAGAAATATGCCTTCAGCTTGCAGAGTCGGCTCGCATCTGATGAACTGGTAGTGGGCACTGGTCTGCCGGGTTGCGGCATCAGCCTTTCTGTTTCAATATGTCGCTCGGAGGTAACGCCCATGATCGAACTTTGGAAGAAGCACGGAAGATTAAGACCCGAGCACAGAATCAGGCTCGACAGCACATCCAAAAGGGGTGAAGATTTTATATGGAGAACTCATACAAGTTCTGGGGTTGGTCGTCCTTCGCTAGACTGGGAGATCGCAACCGCTCGAATGCCGCTAGGCGCGCGACGTGACGAAAGATAATACGTTCTGATATTCCAATATCATACTTTCTAAAATTATGGCAACACGAGCGGGCATTTGTGATCTACATCAGCTCTCTATAACTTCATAAGCATGCAACGTCGGGACATATACAATGGGCCAGGCTCATCGGATAATGTCTGGAATCAGCGCGACTTCTGGCAGGGGCTATCGTGCCTAGTCCATTGGACGACCTTCAAGGGGCAATATCACGGCTTACAAGGCTGGTTGCGGCACAGGCTGACAGCAAACAAGAAACTAGTGGAGCATTCGCGTTCAGCCAGATAGAAGTACCTAGGTAGCCAGACCCAAGTCCAGCCTTGAACCGTTCGAAAGTAATTATTAAGCTCCATCTTTCCAATGTCCTTCCTTAGAATTGCCTGTCAATCTATCCGCCTCCCAGTGTTACCACCAAAGTCCCCATCAGTGGTAGGGACGACTTCAATACCTTATGGGTGCTTCATAAACTTTGTAATAGCCGCGCACGCTCTCCCTATACAACTGCCTTTTATTAATTGCTCAAGGTAACCCTAATTTATCTGTGCCACATGACGCAGGTGAATACTGACAGCCTGAAAGTGACCAGCTACCGGATGGTCAGATATATTAAGGACCTAACCTACCACAATAAGTTTGTTGAAGGTTACACGATGTGTCTGGAGGTTGCAAGCTGAGGCAAAGCAATACGACCCGTTGATCACGTACACATTTACCCAGGCACCTAGGTAGTAACTGGGTGTGTTGTGTGCCACTAGACGTGATGTTGATTGATGCGTAATAGTGTACTTGGTCAAGGTTCAGATACCCTCATTTACACTGTGCTCCTAGCACATTGTGATATTCACTTGCTTCAGAAGATAACATTGGTCTGTCTCGGAACCGCCGTTGAGCTGTTTTGGGTGTTGCTTAACCGACAATGCCACCCGCATACCTTTCAGCCTATGAAGTTCTCGGACGGGATCTTCATCATCTTGCGGGGCCACGCATGCCATCCTTGAAAGGCGGTGCTCGCTAATGCGTCTGCCAGATAGAGAGTCTTTTCCAAGGCTGGATGTGGTGTGAACAATAAGGCTGGATGTGATGTGATTATTGTTCACACCACCTCTGTACTAGTCGCCGTACGTAATGTCCACAAAGGACGAGACCCCTTTCTTAGCGTCCAGGAACCCTACATACCAATATTCAGCTATACAGGCAGATACGCACATGAATTCTCTTCATACCCTATATTTAACAGTACGTAAACCAAGATGCCTGGGCTCTTATGCTAAATGTTTTTGCTAACTACCTTTAGAAAACTTTTTGTAGTCTGAAAAGATTGGACGGATTCCTAGATATTCCCGAACATCACAACTCACACACCAACTACCTCAGCAAGATGAAGCAGGCCAAAGCCTTCGTTATACTTAACATGCTACTTGGTATCACTGCCGTGCCGGTGCAGAGTAAGTGCTTGTACCCTGGACGCTTCTGCTGCTAGGATTCGTATATGGCTGTTGAATTGCCCAAATCCACCTGCTAAACGAGATCTTCTATAGATAACGATCGAGAGGATGATTTAGAGTGAGGCAAATCATATATGTTTACATTCATCTGAGGCATGATAAGCCGCTGATCAATCTCAAGCACCCAAATCGCTAATGCTGGGTATATTCCCGAGGATACGAATGGTTGGTGGGGTCCGCCGGCTGTTGACGAAGTGGAGGTCACGCAAAAGCGAGATGGGTAATTGAAGCAACGGCAATGAACCCATGTAGAGGCTTGAATCTTTTCATTCAAGTAGATAGCAGGCATTGTAGGGTCAGGCAAGGTTCTAGATTATTCGTGGATCTGCTATTTCGAAGTTGGCTTATGTCTTCGATAACTAGTTTGTAAAAGGGTTGTCCAAGCCGATCAAGAAAATACTATCATAACAGGCTTTTGATCAGAAAGTTTGTGTTGGTGGCAGAATTTACACCATTGCAAGTGTGCGTGGTCCTTGAAAGCGAAACTCGTCCTCGATCGACACTACCACGAATCTCGAGGCCACTATGAATGGCGAGAAATGACAAGACATTGACACCTCAAAGGAATATCCAAGCAAGCACCAGTACAGGTCGTCCTCCCAATGGCAACTCACAAGACTACACACCGATACCGCCTGGAGGAAATTTATTGGAAGCAGCACTTTACTTGTCATTCTCAGACTGATACTGGTACTTGCTAATGAGCTCGCCATATTTGTCAAATCTCACCGGCTCGTACTTCAACGGTTGTTCCTGAGTAACAAAATGCGGAAGAGCCGCAACGGTATGCGACATACGGGGGCCCACGAAGAATGCAATGGAATAACGCGCGGGAATGCCGGCATCGGATACCTTGTCCTGCTCAGGAAGGCTGACACGGTGTAGCGGAGAGACGAAGTAGCCTGTCGAAAAGTATATCAGCACTTATTCAATGAGACTTCCTTGATAAGCCAATTGGCATACCGTTCGAAAATCGCTGCAGCATATCGCCAACATTGAAAACCAGCGTATGTTCCGCCGGCTCAGCGTGGAGATAGTCACCACTCTCGGCGTCCCTGAGCTCCAACCCTCCACGATCGTCTTGAAAGAGCAGTGTAAATGTGCCCCAATCGTTGTGAGCAGGTAGCCTGGCAAAGACCTCTTTCTGCAGCTTTTCTTTGCTGACGGCAGGATAATGAAGTAGACGAAGCTGGCAACCGTTGTCGAGCATCATATCCGCCAATGCTTTCTTCTCGTGTTCGTCGAATCCAAGACCGAGGCTAATGGCGTCGATGAGCACTCTACCCACACCGGCCAATCGCTCGTAGAGAGATTCTCCAAACTGCTTGAAACCAGGCAGACTATCTTCCGGAAGCCAGATATTTGGCTGGACATCATCATGCTTGGAGCCGATCTCATAACTCTCCTAGCATCAAGTTCAGTACTCGAAAGGTGGATCGAGAAAGTGAAACCAAGACAACAGTCATTCACCTGCAAATGCGTACCTTGAAATCAGTAACCTTGCGCAATTCTCGCCCGGTGTCCGTCTCTCCATTAGTGTGGGCAGCAACATCATCTTGCGAATACACCTTTTGGCCAGTCAGATGATGATACTAGAAGACGGAAGAAGAGGTAAAAAAAAGAGAAGATGTATATGTACTTTCTCTTTACCGATCCCGGAATAGCCACGGTGAGGCATGGGAGTAGGAGGGTGCGGGGCCTTCATTTTCTCGTTGGTTGGGAGATCAAATAACTTCTTCACCCAGCCAAGAGCCTCGTCAACTTCTTGTCTGGTCATACCGTATCCCGAGACCTTAGCAAAACCAAAACTGTGTAGGGCTTCAACAAGGGCCTGTGCGGCCTGCGTACGCCGCTCATTGTTCGAAGACTCAGTCGTGAGGGACGATAGGTCTATAGTCGGAACAACTCGACCGCTGGGCACGTTTGAAGCAGCTGAATCAGGCATTTTGCCATCAGAAGGCACATAAATAACACAGGTCTTTGCAAGCACAATGGTTTGAACCAAAAGAGATTGTATTGGAAAGAAAATAAGTTGGAGAGGGAATGGTTCCTTGGCCAGGGAAGGGAAAGGCACCTCAGCGAGCATAACAATGTTTAGACAGCATGCAATACAGTACCATCTCGATGGACCGACTGTGTACCTAGATTCTGGTGGCTTCCAGGGGCTGCAGGTTTCATGGGATCCAAAGCTAGCCCCATGGACACAGGGCTGGCGCTTACTCCGAGTTTAATACTGCCTTACCACTACCCGCTTAAGCGCGTGACGGGAATGTGAGCCCTTACAACGAATAGGGGCCAAGAAGCCATAGTAGAAGATGCATGAAAGCTGAGCAATATCACTGTCGCTTATTTATTTCAGGAAGGTAACAAGGTTGCCTCAGAGCCTGCCTATTACACAGGCAACCAGCAGGACGACTGGCTAGGTGCATATTAATGTAGCAGTGCTGTGCCGCAGACTACCACTACACCTTTCTGATATTCGCGGAACGCATTCCGAGAGGGGGCAATCATATTCATCGTTCCGTACATTGGGATGTTCCTATCGCTGCTATCAAGACACCCTCCGAGTCTTGAAGCCTTCTCGGAACTGCTTCAGCAGTGAGTTGAACTAACTTGGGGGTTCTGCCATGTCCATTTCTCCAGAGCATTTCTTGTCGACTGCGCATTACTTGAAACAAAATAAACTACGCCTACAACCGACCTTTCAAAATCGATACAAGGCAGCTTTTGCTCATCAACATGTCAAACGATGACGCAGGCCAGGGCATTTCACAAGGTGGCTTTCTAGCAAGTTACCGCAAGCCATAGCGCCACCTCATCCAGACATGGGCTGACTTTACATCTTTTCTAGGCCGTGATCTGGACGCTGACGGGCGTTGCAACGCTTCTGCTTGCAGGTCGGCTGATTGCTCGCAGCATTTTGGTAAAAAGCTTCCATCTGGATGACTTGTTTAGCATACTGGCCTACGTCCTCATGTTGGCGGCCATGATTGCAGCGACTCTGGCTACACCTTTGAGCTATCAGTTCTCGGCCATTATCGTGGGTTCATCCCCAATGCCCGACCCAGTCAAATTCGCCGACATGACCATCACATTGCGCAAGTGGAATTTTGCTGGTCGTGAGTAATACAGTATCTCCTTCATCTTTGCTGCTGCTACAGCAGCAGCACTCTCGCATGAAAACATCGAAAAGCCGAGTGAATGTGTATACACGAGAAGCCTGAAGAAAAACTGAGAAATCATCAGAATTACTGTTCTTCACGTCTCTTTACTGTGTAAAGATCTCATTCATGTGTCTTTACCGGTATATCATGGGCTCGCACCGCCGGTTCAAGTTAGCATGGCTGGTTGCCATGGTTTACATTGTTCTCACGTACGGTGTTTGCCTCATAGGCGTATTCGGGCAGTGTGGCGACGCACGCAATCTTTGGAAGTTTCAAGAGTGCAACACGCCCTATGTTATGTGGTTCGAAAGAACGTTCCTTTGGTTTGTGTGGTTCTTCCACGTGTCCTCGGATCTTGTTGGTAGGCAACTCTTCCAATTTTGTCGACATATCTAGGTTCTCTTTGGTTTGTTGACATTGCTATCCATCAGTTGTATTCCTTCCCATGCCAATTATCTGGCGTCTCAAAATGCCAATATCGCAACGCATGGGCGTATCAGCAATCTGCAGTCTTGCCTTCGTGACCATCGCCTTCGAGACTCTTAGATGTGTGAAGCTGTGGCAGCTCGATAGCCACCTTACGAACTTATACAGCTATACCGAGCTGCTAGTGTCTGTCATTGTTGGCATGCTTCCGTCGTACCGCTTCATGGTGGGCCAATCGGACAAAGATCACGAGTACCGTCGTGTTTTCTGGTCTACGATTACGTTTAGGAGCAATCATAGCAACTCATCTGGGATTTACATGAGCAACTACGAAAGGAGTTCCAGGAGATCTGGGTCTTCGCGCAATGTTGCTGTTCAAAGAGGTGGTAGTCAAGATGATGTGCCCGTCCCGGTAATACCGAGTTGGGCAACAACACCGGCAAAGCAGGGGGTTCACGCTGCCAACTTTTCATCAGTGTGAAGGCTACGATAACTGTTTCCCTTCACAGAAAGAATTATAAGTAGTAGTTGAGAACATGCTCTGTTGTATTTCTCTGGGGAGAGGATGGCATGTCTGGCTTTCTATTGGGGCCTACCGATCCTGGGAGTGGATGCTGACCACTGCATAATCACGAAACGCGTGTAGTTGAGGAAAGGAAGCACCTCAATTCGTGCGGTACCATCAGCAAAGTGGCGGTAAGCTGCGATTCGCGGGCTGGATACCTACCCAGGAGGTACCTTGGGAGGCAGAAGATTTGGAACAGGTTCGCATAGCTATAAAGGGGAAATTTCTTTGAATGGCGAGATCTAGGTGCTTCAGTGTAATGAATTTCGGTAGTACATTTATGTATTTGTTGGTTTAAACCACTTCTACACCAATGTCGTTGGCCAAAGGTACCTAAGCCTGCAAATCCCATTCAGCCAGGTCATTAAGGAAGACATTGAGAAAGTACTGCGCATGGGGTCTACACCCATGACTTGTGCTGAAAGTTATATCCTAACTGGGAATTGGCAAAGTGATCAGCATTAAATTATATAGGAATCTGTTAATACCACCAAGAAGCCCAGCATCAAGTGTTCTTGAGGGCAGCCAACTGGAAGTACAGTCTCTGGAAGTGTTCCCCTCTGCTCTCGGCATAGAATTACATGAACTGGGGAAAAGGGGCTCTCTTGTGGCCATTGATAGACCTTGCAGTGCAGCTGGTCCAGCATTTGGGTTGTCTTGACTGATTAAGGGCAGTAGTAAGCGACAACTGAGATCATATGTCTAGTTGAGTTGTGTCCGAATCGTACTAGTGACCAAGAAGCTTCGTTCATTATGGGCAGGATCAGTGATGATTTCGAAACCTTATTAGAGACATGGCAGCTCTGCACCCTAATGGTGTATAGTATAGAGAAGCAAAGACATAACCATCACATGAACTTTCCCCCCTCCGCTCTTGGAACTTCCCGATGCTGTGCGACTCACGACATATCATGGCGTGAGCGAGCCACGTCTGACCAATTTGACTCATGTTGGATGAGGTTGTCAATGAGTTTAATTTGCAAGAATTGACAAAGCTGGCCAATTGCCCATGGTGGCAAATTCAGCCATGATTAAGGGCCTGCATGTCTAGCAGCCACTTGGCCAAAGTCAAAGTGGACGAGGTGATTGTTCAGAAGTGGGTTGAGAAAGAGGCAGGTTGTGAAACTCAATGTATGAGGTGAATCTGAAAAGTGCCATCCCAGCATCCCAGCATCCCAGCAGCAGTGGACGTCCACTAACAATTGACCACTAATTACAGATGCGATCGACCCACTCAAGCTCATCTGATTGGTCGTCAGCGGTCAGCAATAGAGGTTCTTGGCAACCTGCAGCCCTGCAACTTCAAAAGCGCGGTTCCCCCGTTTTCCATCCAGAGCCTCCACTTGGAAATCTAATCCCAAGATCATCAAGTTGGCACTTGACCATCTTTTGTCTTCCCTCCTCACACCGTGAAAAAGTTTTCAGGTCTATCTCCCACGAGGAAGAATGTAAAAAAAGCACCCGGTTTGGTCTTGCCACATGTATACTAACCTTGAGTAGCAGCAGCAGCAGCAGCAGCAGCAACCAGCCCATTATTCCTTGCAAGGACCTTTCCAAAACAGACTACGTAGTTAGCCACCGTCGCATCCCCCACACGTCGCCGATCATGCCCTCGGACAACAACGAGCCAACAAGCCCTGCAAAGGAGGACGTCGTTGCTTCCTCTACCATGGCAGAGGAAGCTGCTGATGCCCCGTCAGCAGCGAGTACTGAGGAGGCGGCGGTAGCGGCCAAGGAAGATGAGAAGCCAGAGTCCCAGTCTGCGCCCTCGCCCGCAGACTCGCGCTCAGAAGAGGGTGAGGCCAGGAGTGATGACAGTCCAGAGGAGAGTGACGAGAGAGCAGCAAGTGGAAGAGATGGAAACGAGAAGCACACTACTACTGCTGAGACCGACAATGGTGATGCACAACCACCCCTCCCCAACGAGCCCACACCAGGCGACGGCGATGCTCCTCCGCTCCCCGCTGAAGCACCGCCGGGCCAACAACAACAAGTCGATGACGGCTGGTCCGCAGAGTGGGACGCGACGAATCAGACATGGTACTTCTACAATCGCTTCACGGGCGTCTCCCAATGGGACAACCCACGCCAACCCACGGCCGCCGCCGCCGCCGCCGCCTCACAACAACCACAGATTTCCCAGCCCACCTCCATCGCCGGCGGCTACAACCCCGCGATCCATGGCTCCTGGGACCCCAACGCGCCCTACGCACAAGCCTACAAGGACCCCGATGCCGATGGTACTACCGGTGGCACCACCACCACCGCCGCAGCAGACGAGGCCGAGTACCAGGCCGACCTGGCCATGTACCACGCCGAGATGCAAGGCGCAGACCCAACAGCGGCCGCGGCCGGGTTTGAGGAGTATGGCGCCGTGCCGGCGGCATTCAATCGGCGCACGGGCAAGACGCAGGCAGGCGACCAGAACCCGGAGCGGTACTCGGACGCCAACAAGAGCTATCGCCAGATGAATGCGTACTTTAATGTGGACCAGGCCGCGAATAGCCATGATGGGCGGAGCTTGAAGGCTGAGCGGCGGGGGAAGCAGCCGACGCGAAAGGAGTTGAGTATGTGGAAGGAGAAGAGGAAGGCGAGGAAGGAGGAGAAGCGGAGGGCGTGGTTGAGGGATTGAGGAGATTTTTAGGATCTCCTTCTCTAACGATTTATCTGGGCCTCAAGCATGATGCCCCAAAAAAGAAGGGGTTGTTGCATTTACAATAGGTATTGGCGTTGGGAGACATCGTGTGGCACACGTTGGGGAAGAAAGAGAAACAAAGGTCCCGAGCAACGTAGACATACAGTCGGGACCGCTTTTGACGACAGATACCCATTTGGGATCCATATGAGTATGTGGAAGATGGATGATTTAAAAGCGAGATATATGGATGCCCTCAGTACGCAGAGGCTGTTCCTGATGAGCGCTGCCAGCTTGTACATCCAGCCGATAGTAGTACATAGATCGAGTAGCTTCATATCGAGCAATCCGATCGAAATCTTGAGAACTCTTTATTCTTGTTGACCTAATCGTCGTCTTCTTCCTCATCGTCTTCCAGCACAGCATTCAACTGCACACTACCGTCACTGTCACTGTCACTCCCCTCATTGGCCTCCTCATCCACATCCATATTGCCGCCAATAACCTCCGGTGCCTTGCCTCTATCGATCCTCTTCGCCGGTGGCTCTTTCAGCGCCTCATCTTTACGCTTAAGCGTGGAGGAGAGCATAACTCTCTCCCTCTGCACGCTAATCACTTCCGGCTCCGGGTTGGCTGAACTGCTGAATGTCACAGTTCTCACAATCTCCTCCTCCTCCACCGACTCCTCATTGTTGGATGCAAAGTTGAATCCTGCTGGGGCCGCATGATCGCTGCCATCATCGGCCATCTCCTCGTCCCCATTCTGACCACTCTCGAGCTCCTCCTCCTCACCCGCCACATCTTCCTCGTCTTCCTCCTCCGAACCCTTCCGTTGCATCCTTTCCAACACTTCCTCGTCATTTCCCTCCCCTACATCAACCGCAAAAGCCCCCGTGATTTGCAAGTTACTCCTCAACACTTCGACCTCGATACTCCGCGGGAAATCCCGCACCAGAAACGGATACACGCTCACCAACGTCTTGCCCGCGCGCGTGCGGTATTTGTTCAGCACACTCGCGACCATCGCCTCTTTGTGGTGTGCCAACACCGCCGTGCGGTCAATCAGCGTGCGCAACGCCTGCTTGAGGTGCGTCTGGGGCAAGTGGGCCAGGGACGCCGGCAAAAGCGCTTCGGCCGCAGCGAGGTGCGTCCGCGGCAGGGCGGTTGAAGAGACGAAGGCGGCTTTGCTCTGGGTGGTGAGGTAGGCGTCTGCATTGGAGGAGGGCTTGCCCGCGAGAGATGACTTGGTGGCGGTGTTGTTAGTGGCGGGGTTCTGCGAGGGCTTCTTGGGCGGAGGCGCGTGGCCCGAGGCGGCGAGGAGATCACGGCATGTACATTGGATAGCTTTGTCGAGGGCATCGACGCTGAGTTTGGAAAGGCTTGGGCCATGCAGGAGGAGGAGGGCGTGGATGAGGGTGTAGCCATGCTCGCGGACGAGGGGGATTTCGTGGTGGGCGTCAAACATGCGGACAGCCTGGTGGAGGATATCTGCGGCGACGGGTACGGTGGATGTCTGAAGACGCTGGGTGAGAGCGGCGAGTAGGTCCAGCACGGCGATGTGGATGTCGGGGAGAGCGGACCATAGGTCATCTTTCTCTTCGCGACCGATGGCTGCGTTGAGCTGCGTGTCGTCCCTGTTGTTTGGGCCCTTGCGGGGAGGCAATATCAGAGTGATTCGAGCGGTGAGGTCCAAGATGGCGCCAACGGGTGTCGTGACGGAAGTCTTGGTGGGAGACCTGAAGAATTCGCCCAGGGTTTCGAGCAGACCGACCAGGCGCTCGGCACCATTGGAAAGGCCATGCCATAAAGGCAGGCTCTCTGCAGAGTCGTCCCCGCCCGAGGGCTCACCCTCGTGCGAGATGTTCTGTCGCATGTACCCGCTGCTCGACTCCCATGCCTCCTGCACAGCCCGAAACACCTGGTCCGCTGTTTCATGGCCCGTCTTGATAAATCCAGCGAGCGTCTTGGCCCATTCGTCCGCGTTACCATTCTTGGGTGTCGTGTAGTGTTGTAGGACAAGCAAACGACGTGATACTGTCCTCAAGGTCCGGGGTACACCAGTCTTATCGGAGGCAGTTGGGGCAATGTACACTTTGAAAGCAGCCTTGACTTGCGCACTAAAAGGACGCAGAGTGGTTGGGTACAGCGGTGTCAAGGTACACAGAGCATTGGCTATGGCCTCCACGAGCCGCAAGGGTGGTGCCTCGTTTTTTATGGAAGTCTCGCCTTTTACAAGTTGTAGACAAGCTGTGACAAAGGCGGGTAAGGTAGGTGAGGCAACCTCCCGGACGAGGGCTTGGAAATCCTGAAGGAGGACATATATCCTTGTTAACGTAATGATTGCGATCTCCTTTGCCGGGTATGGGTCGTTTTTCTGGGATATGATTAGGCATGGGCTTTTTCAAGTTATGAATTCATGGGCCAATGTGAGGCGCACCTGGACAATCGTCAAGAGTCCTCGGACCCAAGGCTCAGCTGTCCGAAGACACTCATATCCACCGACCTCGACCACAGCCTTGATCAATATTGCGGCCGCGAAGCGACCAGGTTGACTCCGACCATTGTTGAGCAGAGTTGTGATCTGAGTCTTGAGTTTGTGGACCAAAACAGAGTTTCCAGAGGCGCTGTCCTTGGGCTTTTGGTCCACAGGAAGGGACAGGACATCTTCACAGCGCTGGATATGGCCCACCAATGATGGACATAATGGTGGAAGATCAGCCGCGTCTGTCGAGGCTAGTCGACGGCAGAGGACTTGTAGCTCTGCTGGTGAAGACATGATTGAGATGGGAACTTTGTTGATCCATCGTGTTCGTCTGAAAAGAACTAAACTCGTGCTGGTCAAGAGAGGCTCTACATTCTGAAAAATAAATTTCTACAGGGGGTCGACGGTTACACCCAAACAGTGGGTCTCGGCAGGGACCAGCTACCCGTATATCCCGTACCTTACCCTTGGGGAACAGCGGGTCACCCCTGTTCATCTCTAGCTGTCATGGTCAATTGGGAAGAGCCAAGGGGCCACTGGAGGCCAGAAGCGATCATCCACCATCCTTTTCCCATTCCTGACGTGCATGCTTCCTTGCAATCACTAATGAACTATCGCGAATCCGGTAGAGAACCCTTCGTCCTGCGCTCCCAGTCCACGCGCAGCTGTAGCTGTTGTGCTTGGGCCTTCACCCAGTCGTCCTCCTACTAATCTCTAATCCAATTTGTATCGCCAATTGCTTCTTCGTCGTCTTCTTCGTCCATGACTCAGTTCGATGCGCACAGTCTGCTTTAATTCTTTGAGTGCACGCATCCATCGCCATCCATCGTCGGGATCCCCCTTTTCTTGCTGCGCCTGTCGTCATCGGCACCTCGGTCAGCAATGGCTGTAAGCCCCCAGCGAAAAGAACCCTTTTACTCTTGCTCTCCTTGTCTAATTACTGACCCTCTTTGTCTTTTTGACCAACAGCCGACTCCGAACCCGACCAAGGCCAGGGGCTACCTCGACCAGCTTGACAATGCGCGATGCGAAGGAGAATGGGACGCCGTTCCAGAGCTGATCCGCAAGGTGCGCAAGCATGCGCCCAACAGAGCTTGTACTACAACCACCCTATCGTCTTCTTCTCTCTACAATGGCTTCGTTCTGTTCTAATACAACCCATCTCCAGGCCTTGCGCTGGCAGCCGAAGTCGAACATGGCATAGTCAAGGCTACCAAGTCACAACGACCAACAACAGAACGGCCCAATACAGCCGAGTCCGACTCGGGCAATCTCGCCGCCAGCGAAATCGAAGTCGCCGCTCAGATTCCAAAACTTCTGACCCTGATTGAGCAAGAGAACACCTACGCCGAGGATCGTTTCCAAGCCCAGGTTGCTGTCGGGTGGCTGCATTGGGTCGCGGGCGAGTACAACCTAGCCTTCACGCGGCTACCCCCGGGACTCGAGGAAAGTCAAGTGCAGACCACCGAAAACATATCAGAATGGACCAGAGTCTGCATGCTCAAGTCCGCCTACCTGCGCGCAAATTGCATGGCGCGCAATGAGAAGGAGCTTGATGCGCTCTCTATCTTCGAAGCTGCCATTCCTCCCTTGTCCTTCACTTGGAACAGCCATTCCTCCAAGAAGGAGTTGAGATACTGGTCCGAGCTATTTCTCACCGAGTACTGCATGCTGTACAATGGCTGCCGCGATAGGGGTCAAGTGACATTGGAAGACCAGAATTCCTTGGCCTGCTTCCGGTCTTGGGCCCGATGGTGGAACTCGGCCTCTGGAACTCCAGTGGCTGGTGGATTCGGCTTCAAAGGATCAGTTCCGCGGCGCAGGATATGGTTCGAATACTTTGAGTCTCTGTCGACGATTCTCCAACAGGACTTACCCTACCCCACAGCGTACATGGGCGTCCCGACGCAGAATTCCGCGAGAAGCCAGCTATGGAATGAGTTAAGGCTGGCAGAAACATCCTTTGAGAATCTATTACTGAGCGAGACAACCTTCCCCAAAGCTGATGAGGATAGGGAGGAGGTTGAGCTTTTTGTGGAGATTTTCATGCAAAATTGGGCCATCTTGACAGGCCGTGGATGGAGAGATCAGGAGCTCGGTCAGGGCGGAAAGGCGGCAGTCAGTGCGTCTGCCTTGGACTTACTGTACCGTGCGTCGACCAAGACTTTCCACTCGACCGCCATCTTGAGGAGCCTCTTCAAAGTACACCTTGCTGTGGCTGAGTTCGAACTAGCCTTTAAAGCATTTGACTCGTATCTTGAAGTTGTCAAGAAAGGGAAGGCTCGAGTAGAGAAGACTGGGCACCAAGAAAAAAGCCTGGACGATGACGCTACCGCGCTGGAAACGATTTGCCTATGTATATCAGCCCTGACCCGATTCGGCGGGAGAGACGCAGCTGTGAAAGCCAATCACCTAGCTGTGGAACTCGAGCACTGGTTGGAGAAAATTGAACCTCCACACACAAATGGTGGAATGCAGCCTGTTAGAGAAGAGGGAGGCAAGTCCTCGGCCACTGGCAATCATGTGCCAGCCAAAATATTGGCTTTGGCCTGGCAGTCCATTGGCCTGGCTCACGCGCGATGGGCTCGAATGACCTTTGAATCAAGTACGCGGACTGAAGTTCAAAAGAAAGCCATCAGGTCCTTGCGAACGTCTCTATCTTCGGACTTTGGAGGCACTGCAGATGTCCGCGGTGTGTTCGCGCTGGGACTGCTTCTTGCGGAGCAACGGGAGCTCACCACTGCCATTGAGCTTGTCAAGACCGCTCTTCTGACAAAGCACACTGGGGACGAGATACTCGTGCTACGCAATGGACCATTTTGGCGAGAGAGGTCGCTCATACCTCTTTGGCACCTGCTATCGCTCTTGCTGAGTGCTCGACAGGAGTATGTGCTTGCAGCCCGAACCTGCGAATGCGCTTTCGAGCAGTTTAGGGACCCAGCTGTTCTCTTTGGGCGCCAACAATTATACAAGAGTGACCATTTGAACAATGTTGAAAGGGACCATGAGGCCAGTCAGGGCTTGGTTGACGAGATGGACGACTTCGAAAAGGAGAATATCCTGGAGGTGAAAATGACCCAGCTGGCAATTGTCGAGATCATGGAGGGTCCAAGAATTGCTGTCAACGCCAGTTTGGAGCTTTTGACGCTATTCTCGCGGTTGTTTGGCAACACTGAAAAGAAGCAGACTCTGGAACCACCAAAGAATGCAAATCCTCCACGTACATCAGGCACATTTCGAAGCATTCGGAGTGGCATATTCGGCAACCGGAACAGCAGGGTGGACAGCATTGCGACTACTCGACCAACTGGCGAGAAGATGGACACGATTCCGGATGCGGAAGACCGGCCTCAGACAGGCACCACTGTAACCCGAGCACCTACAATACATGTGACACAGGAGAACGGGAGTCCCAGAGCGTCCAGACCACGGCGGAAGTCTACGGCTAATGACAGACGAAGCGAGTCTGCCAAGAGACACAGTACTCGTAAGCGAGAGTCTGAGCATGGCCGACCGCGTGCTTCCAGCAGTGGACCAAGCCCGCACGTTCCTTCGGTCGTTGATGGGGAGCCCTTCTACACACCAATGGGGGAAGGCCAGGGTCTACAAGCTTCTGATTTCTTCGCGCCTGCCAAGCAAGTCAATCCTTTGTCTCGTCCGTCGTCTGCGGTGACTGGGCCCGGAGCCAACAGAAGCGTGTCACAAGCCTCGGGTTTCACATCTGGGCCAAAAGGGACTGATATTACTGGTCTTGGACTGGAAACGATGGTACCTATTGGTGCTGTCCTACCTGTGATCCAGTTTGACAAGGAGCACGAGAAGCGCCACAGAGGAGCCATATTGATGAAGATCTGGCTCATGATTGCGGGCTTCTATCGCAAAGCTGGGATGTTTGAGGATTCGAAGGGTGCTGTTGCTGAGGCGCAGAAGATTGTGCAGACCATGGAGGCGGAGCTGGGCAAGGACTCTGGGGAGGGCGACAAGAAGACTGTCCACCCGACCTCGCTCAGAGATCCGGGCTGGGCCGGGAAGAAGTCGATTGAGGAGCTGTGGGCCGATGTGTGGTGCGAGGTAAGTTGAAGGAACATCCAAGACTGGCCCAATGTCACAAAAGACTAACACGAGTGCAGATGGGCTACCTGTCCATAGCAAAGGAGAATACCGACTCAGCTCGCCTAGGATTCGAAGCCGCCCTGACGCATTATCCCGATCATCCACCGGCAATTGTCGGCCTATCTAACATCCTTCTCGATCTCTACGCTGAGAAAATTGTGCCGCCCAAGGCCTTTCCAGGCTTGACTCTCGTCGGTGGCTCAGAAGCCATGCCCGGTACCGAGCAAAGTACATCAGAGATCATCGCCCCATCGCTTAGACCCGCCTCACCACCCAAGCTCCTCCCCACGGAGCCCCTCGGCCTGGGTGCCTTCAAGACAACCAAACGCGACCCTTCATTCAAGCCGAACCCTGACACGAAGAGTCCTATCTCCGTAGCGCACCACGACAGCCACCTTGAGCCGCCGTACAAGGCCGCATCGATGCCGCTGGTCGACAGGCTGGCGTCGCGGGATAGGGCGTACGGGCTGCTGTCGAATCTGACCAAGTTGGGGACCGGGTGGAACTATTCCGAGGCATGGTTTGCGCTGGGGAGGGCGCATGAGCAGAGTGGGCAGACGGAGAAGGCGAAGGAGGTGCTGTGGTGGTGTGTGGAGCTGGAGGAAGGGATGGGGGTAAGGGAGTGGGATTGTGTTAATACGGGTGGTTATGTTTTGTAAAGGCTTAGAAGGGGGGACGAGGAGGTTGTCAAGATGATTCGGTGTGTATATATTTTGGCCTGACCTGCCGGTTCTATGAGCTGCTTCCCAAGGGGTAATTGCGTGCGCTTTCTGTGCGCTCTGTGGTCGGAAATGCTACATTGCTAAACGGTCGCCAGAATAGCTGCAAGTAACAAGGCGTCCAATTTGTGAAAATGACAATCGACAATCTGTGTTTGATTACCAGGGGCAGAAGTATCAACCGAGTAGACTGAATTAGATCTTAACGGTACCGTCGTGTTGGGTACTAAGGTACTTGTATCAACCATCCCATCTCTTTCACCCTGTCCTTGGAGCTATGTCTGGGATATCCTTGCTCTACTCCGATAGCGATAAGAAATTTCCCAAGTCGACTTCACGACAGTCACTCGGCGAGGAAAGCAAAGTTTCTACTTGCTCTAGACTGCTTCACGGGATATTCAGGGCGAAGACAAGGGGCAATGTCCAATGTGGCAATCTTGACAAAACTCCACAGGAACGCAGCAGCCCTCTTGCAACGCTCCCAACTACATCAAGCGCAACGGCGCACCTACCGATCCTCTCGTCCCTGCGCCGGCTCGCCCTCCTCCTCCTATCAGCCTGTCCACGACGCAAACATCACTCCCGAACTTTTTGACAAGGAGCCTCCCGCTCGTATTTCCAAAGTTCCTCCATCGTCTGCTCGCGCTCGCCGAGGACCCAAAGGAGGCCTCATCCACTCCCTCATCCTCTCCCGAGCCCGCGGCCGCGAACTCTTCTTGCCCATCGAAGCAGCGCACGACGTCCCCGGCGCCAACTTCACACGCCCGATGCTCACCTACGTGCAAATCACCTCCGCTCCCACGGCGGACACGCCCGGGGCAAGCGTGTTACTGCACTTTGACGACCGCCGCTATGCCTTTGGTCGGATGGCGGAGGGCACGCAGCGCGTCTTTACGCAGCGCAAGGTCGGCGTGGGCAAGCTCGACGAGCTGTTCATCTCTGGGCCCGTGAGGTGGAGCAGCACTGGTGGTCTGTTGGGCATGATCCTCACCATCGCAGATGTCTTGGGGAATCAGAAGGGGGACACAGAGCAGGGGGTGGAGACCAAGAAGAAGAAGAAATCCCCACGCCAATCTTCGACGCCGAGTCTGAAAATATACGGCGCGGAAAATATCACCCACATGATTGCCACAGCGAGAAAGTTTATCTTTCGGAAAGGTTTGCCGTTGCGGCTGCATGAGATACTACACGAGCCTGGAAAGGCCAATGTCCAAGGGAGGAAGCCCGACTTTGAGGATGCGAATGTGAAGGTGTGGTATGTCTCCCTGCTGCCTGAGGAGACTGAGCCTCATGGCCGTAAGAGAAGCCACGACGATATGGAGTCAGGGGACGATGCCGAAAATGGGCGCATCGAGGGCAAGAAGCTGGTCAAGTCGGTCGTCGACAACATGTTTGATTCGGACTGGGATCTCGATGCGATGGTCGAGACAACGCTGCACAAAGTCCCACTCCCGGCGACCATCTTTGTCAAAGAGGATGGTAAACTCAAAAAGTACGACGGTCCTATGCCGGCAGACAACGTTGACTGTCCCGATATACCTGTTCTCGTACGGACGCCTTGGCCTGCAGTTCGGGTCAGCGATTTGCCCCGCACCACACCCTCCCAGCAATCCATTTCTTATATCGTCAAGGGCCAGCCGCGCCGAGGTAAATTCAATGTACAGGCGGCCCAAAAGCTAGGGGTGGAAAAGACGGATTTCAAACACCTCACGGCCGGGAAAACAGTCAAGGGCAAAGACGGGATCGAGGTAACACCAGAAATGTGTGTGGACCCTGCGATCGAGGGCCACGGTTTTGCTTTTATCGACCTGCCCGACCTCACTTACGTGGACGCTTTTCTGGCCCGACCAGAATGGGAGGACCTTACCATAATGAACACCGTTGACGCCATATTCTGGAACCTGGGACGCGGCGTTCTGCAAGATGAGCGGATACAAAAGTTCATGAAGGATCGGCAGACCAAATACCACAGGGTTTTCTCGCCGGACGTGAGCCCCAACATCATCTCTATGGAAAGCCCCGCCAGCCAAATGCTCAAGATGCACAAGGTCGACCCTGACCGGTTTCCCTCACTCGTATACAACAACGAGGGCGCAGTGTCTTTTCCCAGCGATTTGTTTGAGGTGGCAAGAGTTGGTGCCAAGTTACAACTGGCACCGCAAGTCGAGCTGAAGAACGACGAGATTGTCCCCTTGATGAACAGTAAGGACAAATACCATGACATACCCTCTGCCGTCGCCAAAGTAGCCGACAAAGCTCGAGCACGCCTGGCCGACCAGTCTTTTATCGATTCAATCGAAGCTACAGAAGCAGACATTCCCAACCGCGACACCGAAATCATTCCCCTCGGCACAGGCTCCTCGCTCCCTTCGAAATACCGCAACGTCTCCGCCACGCTACTCCGCGTACCCGGCATCGGCTCCTACCTCTTCGACGCGGGCGAGTCGACCCTCGGCCAGCTCCGCCGCATGTATGGTTTCGCCAAGACGGACGAGATTCTGGCCGACCTCAAGGCCATCTGGATCTCCCACCTCCACGCCGACCACCACCTCGGCACCGCCTCCATCATCAAAGCCTGGCGCGATGCCACCGCCTCCCTCTCCCCCAACCCGCCGCGCCTCCTCGTCGCCTCCCACGTCAACATGCTCGACTGGCTCCGCGAATACGCCGACGTCGAAGATTATGGCTACTCGCGGCTTGTCCTCGCGTCCATTCGCGGCCCGGGCAGACCAGAGTCCGTTCAGGAGCCCTTCATCCTGAACCCGAATCTCGCGGCAGAGATGGGCCTTGTGCGCATCGACGCCGCCCGCGTCGACCACTGCCACGGCGCGCTAGCCTGTGTCTTCACCTTTCCCTCGGGCCTTCGAGTTGCCTACTCGGGCGACTGCCGGCCGTCACGGGCATTTGCCGAGATTGGGCGGGATGCGACGCTACTGATTCATGAGAGCACGCTCGATGACGAATTACAGGGCGATGCGTTGGCTAAGAAACACTGCACGATGAGCGAGGCGCTGAGTGTAGCGCGGAATATGCGCGCGCGGCGCGTGCTGTTGACGCATTTTAGCCAGCGGTATCCAAAGATTCCGAATAAGTTAGACCTGGGGGGCGGGGAGGATGGAGTGAAGGATCAGGTGGCCTTGTTGGCATTTGACCACATGTGTGTGAAGCTGGGCGACTTCAAGCGGGCGGAGCTGTTCTTACCTGCGTTGAGGGAATTATTGGATCTCAGTGACGGGAAGGATGACTGAAGGTTGGGAAACTGTACCTGTGGGTCCACGCTGAACCGGGGCTGAGGAAGAGCCGACCTTGGACATGAATACGGGGTCGTAGACCCCCAGTCTGCTTAAAAGGCAGATGAGGCTTGATTTAGTGGCAACATTGAACACAGACTATCGGCTCTTCTTTTATGGAAGACCAACCGTGTTTGTTGGGCCTCAGGAGCATGGCACGCGAGTTAACTCGCATATTGCCCCAGCTTCCAGGTGCAAGGGATCAAAGTTCTTGGATACAGAAACGCACGACTTACACAAGAAGACAAGGCGGAAGACAAGAGCAGCCTCCACTTCTCGCCTCAGATCTATAGAATACAGTGGTTGCTTGAGTATATACAGCACTTACCTCCTAGTCAACTTTAACATGGACTTGAGCCAAGTGCAGTGAGTAGCATTGGACATGGGTCGGGAATTTATTTCCGAGGCTACAAGAAATTCAAGTACAGCTCTTGTTCCGAAAATGTAACAAGGTATCTTCTTGAGAACATTAGTCAAACTAACGCTTTGCACTGCCAGATGGGACTGTAATACTTGTCATTGATTATACGATGATCGAATCATGTGGAGTCGGTACCTACTTGCAGTTTACCTTTTTCCAAGCCTGCAGCTATCTTCTTCTAAACTATCAAGGTATTTGCACTGTACTTTGCAAAGCATATTTTGGATACTACGGCACGATCATTGACGTGATACTATTACCAGCTTGCCAGATGAGTGACAAATCGCGTACCGTATTGAATACGATGTCCTGAACTAGACGTGCTGCGCCACCTGCGTGCCCCATACACGGGATACATTCACTTGTTCTTACCGCTGGCTAGATGGTACCTATTCAGAGCCAAACCTTACTCATTCCCTAGAGCGGCCAATGTAGTGATCTTACCTCGATCTGAGAAACACTTTTATAGTATCCGTCGCGAACGACGGGCAACGAACCAGCATCCCTACTGCCCAAAGGGAGCGCTGTTCACAGCAAACTTCCTACGATACACACACCCTCTCCGCTCCTCAGCCTGCAATCACGTAGCCAAGAGCCTCCTCACAGAAAGAAGCTCTACAGACCCCGTCCTGGGTGAAGTAACTGAACTGCAGCATGCAGGGTCCATGCTCCACATACTTTTTGTTGTGACGTGTCTCTGTCCCCAGTCTTGGCTGACCCATCCTCCTGCACAATTAATGGTAGGCGAAGTAGCCAATTCAATGGGTCTCTCCAGGCCAAGCACAGCTGTGGCCCCGTTTTGATGTCAGAGATCCCAGAGGGCTGAGGGATTTTTACCTTGCTGGCTTGTTGTTTCTCGTTTGTTCTCTGCTGGCGATCGTTGTAAGTCGGTGAGACGATGATGTGTACCAACTTTTCAATACTGTGACCGGGGGCAGCGGGACGAGAGCTTCTTGCAATTTTTATAAGTAGAGGAGCAAATGAAGTTAATACAAGAGAGTGTATTCTCCCCTCACCTCAGTTTCCCGCTCTCTATCTTCTCTCTATCTCTCTCTCTTTGCACTGCAATACATATCTGTAAAGTTAACTTCTGCATACACACCACATCAATCAACAAATACATTCCAAAAAATGGCTGGCAACTTCCACGAGACCTGTGAACTCGAGTCCATCCGCGTCGAGGACGGCCGGATCCTGCGTTGCCTTGTGCGCCGTGAAGACGGCGAGTTGACGGAGTCGGACCTCGATCTCAACTGCTGCATCGGGAACGAGAATGGTAAAGTTCTATGTCTTTGCCTGACCTGTAGTGTGACTGACAACGTTCGCAGGCGAATTCAGGTGGGGCGGGGAGAGTACGTAATAGCAACGAGAACAGCTTCCAACAGCTTCCATAATAGAGCCAAAAGCATAACTAACAATGGGCTACCCTTTCAGACTTTTCCGAGTCGGCCGATGATATCAGGGTCGATATCGAGGCAGGCCAGCCTATTCTGCGGGCAGTTCTCCACAGGATGGACGGCGAGCCTGAGCGCCGTGATCTCAACTTGACTGAGAGGATCTCGAACCGAGATGGCCGTCTTTGCTTTGGTAAGTTGATGGATCGGGCTCTACAAAGATTCTTTGGTTGATGAGTGTGCTAATGGTCTGAAATGCAGAGTAAGCAAGAGGAATTGTCATTGCTTGGTGACGGCGATTTGCCAAAAGACCACGTTCGTCTTGTTCACAGCCTTGCTGATCAATTGGTCTTGGCGGTGTAACTATCGTCAATATCAATGTTGTACCACCAGCATAATAATGACTATGTCTTTATTGAGAGAATGGGTCCCTTTCTATGGCAGACTTCGCTGAGCATGTGACATTTGATGTTCGATTACGTCCTGATATCGTGAAATGCACCATGAAAAACTCCGTTTTCTAAAGGTATATTACATTCTAGAGGCTGAGGATAACTAAATATACACGTACCATGCGCTCTTGGAAACTTCTTATTGATCATACTTCTTGAATGATGCCTACATCTGAGGTGGGTAGGTGGGTAGTGTTGGCTTTTGCAGCTGCCCGGACGTTGTTCCGTAGTTCCTAGAGCAGACCGAGTCCGCACATTAAATCACCAGTATCAACCCGAAATCTAGACATCTTTACACTGAGTCTGTTTATTATGTAATAGTCAGATGCTACCGGATCCTACACTAACTACCTATGAAGGCTGGTAGATGACCATCACGAGTTGGAACGATAATCTTAAAAGCTACGCTTGTTCGGAAAGTCTCACACATTTAAATTATTGCCCAACTTTGATAACTACATAAACTAGGCCCACACGCAATTATTCACCACCATTCCTTGCCGTTCCTGTATGGGCATTCACTGGCTCGGGATGTCAACAATAAGTCTGGCTCCGAAAAAGCTTACTGCTCAGCTTTGCCCATTACTCATACGCGAGAGGCCACGTCGGAGTGGACATCCACATGTGTGTCGACCATGATTCCGCCGTCTAAAATCCTATCTGTAGAGTCGCTGTCTTTATGTATCGTTCGTGTTGATATAGTGACATTGTAGTTGGTAGGCGTTTGTCGCTTCATTTTTGCCATGTCGAAAGCATCGTGGCTGCTGTCGCTGATCGGCATGCTGCCCGGCTTGGATGGTCTCATATAGGAGTTGGACGCTGTGTTGGTTCTGTCTTCTCGGGTCCAGAAATGGCGACTTAATGCCGGACGTACTGTTTGGTTCTTTGGGTTAGCGACCGCAATTGTACCTAACTATAGGCAAGACTTTGACAATCGAAATAAGGAAGGGTCATGCCAATAGCCAGGTGTCCAGTTTGACTTTGAGCAAGTGTTCCAAAGAAAAGTAAACAGGTTACGTACACATAGGAGCTTGTCCAACAAGGATGGCCACGAAGTCCTCTCGACAGGACCAGATGGCTGCCGCAGCTCCATTTTGTTGCTGTACAACCACGGATATTAGACTCGTTGACGACAGGAAATAGACTCAGGATATAGAAGAATTACATACCACCATGACGTATGTTACTCGTAAGATGGCTGCAATCATTATGAAGAAGCCGCCCGAGAAGAGAAGGACTAAGGAGATCTTCTTCGCTACGCCCATCCTCGCTTGAATCACGACTGGTGCAGGAATGGCCATGATAGCAATGTCCGTCAAAACATTCATAATGAGCGTTGGTAGCATGTAGATCGTCGCCTGAGGCTCACATAGTCCTGTTCCAAGATGATTCATGTCAGCACTATCGCTCGCTTATTGTTCACCAAGAACAGCACTTTCGAGATGCATGTAATTTTGAATGAATACGAATAGTCTACTCACCACCTTCGTCCGTATAGAAGACCCACATTCTGCCATATGGACGGCACGCTCCGAAAAGGATTCCCATGTTGGCTATGAAAGTGCATACAATGAGGCACATTACGGGCATGATGAACTTTTCAACCCAAAGCCCTAGGCGTCGATCGTCAGTTTGATCCCCGGGTATCTACTCGTCGGTTGAAGCTTGGAAGGTTATAGACGCGTACCATTAACAACTCGCTTGAAGAAGAACAACATGTTGAGTTTGAGAGACCAGACGAAGACGACATAGGTAGCAACCCCAGCGCAGAACCATTTCGTGGTCCTAATGTACGGCGCAGCCTCTTCCGTTGACATGCTTTGTCTCTGTGCCATCGATAGTGTGTGTAGGTCTGCGTGACGATCGCAAACGTCCGCCGCGTATGTCATGACGGTGTAAACCACCTGTTGATTGGTGACGATTAGCCATCAATTTCTACTGAAGTAAGGTTGAATCGAGCTAGACATACCCATGAGAACAAAACGATGTAGTCATCGGGGTCGAAACCGCGCAACCCAACCATCCTCCAGCGGCATAGTGATCGAAGGGCAATCAAGAGGGTACCAACCCCGTAGAGACACCACGTCTCGACAAGAGGCTCGCTATATGCCATTTTGCGATTCAGAGTGCATAAGTTCGGAGGGAAACACGTCGTTGTGTCTGCTGGTATGTGGCACAATTGACAAAGGAACGGGGGCCAGAATATTGTACTATAAAGCAAGCTTGGGTACGATATCACTCCACGGTTTAATCCAAGCCAAACGAAAGAGCACGAAGGATTGGGAGCATCCACTCAAAAGTACAGTACACATTCGTAAGTATCTACCTAGTCCACGACCCACACCTGTACCTAGGTAGGTAAACGTTATCATATCAGAATACAATTAGAGTTCCCTCGAACCACGCTATACGACAACCCGCACTCCTGTGGCCCTCAAAAAGGAGTCGTTCATTAGGGAGTGCGCCGAACATGGCAACTCCCCAGCATCTTCTTTGCATTGCAGGGTACCTCGCAGTGGAGTCGGAATCATTGTAAGACTCTGTATTCGTCGATCCTTCTTCCGCTTGGCGTCGCCTTTGGTTCACCTTGCTGTATTGGCAATGTAAGGCTACTATCATGAAACCCTGGGCTTCAGGGGATGTCGAGTGCCTTTGAAGCTAATGACCCCACGATCAGATGCTCATGGCAACCCTGAGACCATTTAATACGGACATATCCTGCAGCTGGCCCACTATTCTTGTCATTTATAATCAATACAATCTAGACGAGCATACTTCGGCCCTAAGTGCTACCGGCTTGACGATGTTATTCTGTGCGTATTTGATCTGCAACCGGAGGACGACTGTGAATTCCAGGCCGGTATTATTATACAGTATCTCCTATGGAAGCGTCTTTGGTGCCAGCAACGCATTAGAGTTGTCAGAAGAGCCTTCAACGCGGACTGTGAAGTGGTCTGACATGAACTTTCTGTTCTATGGTTCCGAACCTGCCGCAATTACACACACGTCTCCTGGGAAGATTGTTTAGATTGCTTTAGTACGTCGACGTGGATCTGCTTTACAATAAATGTAGTCCCTCGATGGTAGAAATGGAGTAGATTGTAACCTGGGTCGGAGGGGGAAAAAAGGAGAGAAGCGAAAGTTAAAAGCACCTGTGCCACATTCACATGGGACGTTGGTCAAATTCCGTCGACCGGGACCATCATCCGTTGCCGCATCCAATGGCCCACTGGGAACTTCCAATTCAAGCGTAATGTCTCTTGGCCGGTGGAGTATACTGCATAAGAAATGCTCACTCGTTCCCAACTGCATAAGATCATTGCATGAAACCCACTCTCCATTTCAAGTGCAACTACCAAGTGCGAGAATGAGATTAGAATTAGGCGGGAGCACGGCGGGTACATAGTCCAACTAGGTATAATCTTTACCTAGGTACTATACCTAGACTAGGTAGAGTTCAAGATGTCCCGAATAGACTATACTGCTTATGCCGGAGTAATTTCTCAACCTATATTATCAGAGGCCAGCTATTCCAGCCATGACATTTACCGAATGGAACTATCCAGTGCTTGATTTTGACCTTCAAGAGTGTTTATACTGGGACCCGGACGAATGGAGATGCAGCTTTACCAGAATGTCGCGAGAAAGCTCGCCTACGACTTTAAGGTGGGTACTGCAGCTTATACAGATTACTATGCAGCAAGACGCTCAACCTGAGTCCACACTTAAACCCATGCGTGCCACAAACGGTACTACATACATATGCAGGCGTGAAACTTTCGTATTTCTATCTCCTGTCGTTGGTGTCTGGGCAGTGGCTACATTGTGGAACCATCTATGCTGAAGGATTCGATTGCTACCCTATTGGATAACTCATTACCTCTTTTATTAGTCTATCGCAGCCCAGGGCACTGGCTCCATGGCGCACTGCTTGACTTCCTTTCTCAGGCTGACCACGTAAGGGGAATCACATCTAAAATACTTATCAACTCAACTAGTTGCATAATTTATGCACTTATTATCAGATCCTGTGCTAGCACTACTCGAACTTCATTCCAAAGTTTGAGTATTCAGGGACCACTTTCTTACCCAAAAATGGCTCTCACTCTAGACTCCAAGGTGCATACAGACTCAGATATGCCAGACACTTCAATGAATTCCATACTAACCCTCTTATTCAGGCACCCTACCACAACCTCATTAACAATGAGCTCACATCCACCGTGCAAACACGCCACGGCGTGAACCCCTCCACAGAGGAGGCCTTGCCCGAGGTCCCCCTCTCGGGCCAAGACGAAGTCAACCGCGCCGTGGCATCAGCCCAAGCAGCCTTCCTTTCCTGGCGCTCTCTGTCCTGGGACGAGCGCGCCGCCTACCTGACCAAGCTCGCCGACGCCATCGAGGCCAACTTTGACACGCTTCGCGACATTGACGTGGCCGAGACCGGCAAGGCCTTTCAGACCGCCCAAATCGAAGTCGGCATGACCGTCGCGCACCTGCGCGCCACAGCGACGCTGCGCATCCCGGACGACGTCGTCGAGGACACACCCGAGCGCAGTGCCGTCGTGCGCTACCGGCCCCTCGGGGTCGGCGCCGCCATCATTCCTTGGAACTGGCCGTTGCTATTGGGGTTGGGCAAGCTTGGGCCAGGTGTGTTGGCTGGTAACACGGTGATTATGAAGCCGAGCCCGTATGCGCCCTATACGGTTCTCCGGGTCGGCGAGCTTGCGGCCAAGATTTTTCCCCCTGGTGTTGTTCAAGTCCTGAGCGGCGATGAGAGTCTTGGTCCGCTACTTACAAACCACCCTGGTATCGCCAAGGTGAGCTTCACGGGAAGCACGGCGACGGGTAGGAAAGTGGGCGAGGTCTGTGGGCGGACATTGAAGAGGATGACACTGGAATTGGGTGGAAATGATGCCGCCATCGTTTGCCAGGACGCTGTCCTTGAGAAAGTGGTACCTGCTGTAAGTTATCTTGTTCAGTTCTCATGGTCATGGAAATCCTCCGTTTCAACCCAATTTCTCCTCCTCTATTGGCCTCGTCGTGCTAAACAAAAACAAACTTCTAGATCTCCACTCTCGCCCTTCTCGGCGGCGGCCAAATCTGCATGAACATCAAGCGAGTCTACGTCCACAACGACATCTACGACGCCTTCCTCGCCGCCACAGTCGACTTCATCAGCAAAAACATGCCCCACGGCCCCGCCGCCAACGAGACCACCGCCATCGGCCCCGTCCAGAACAGCATGCAATTCGCCAAGCTGCAAAACCTCCTCGAGGAAGCCGAGAAACAGCAGTGGTCCGTCGCCCTCGGCGGCCTCAAGGCGCTGCAGCAGGAGAGAGCCAAAGCCGCCGCAAATAAGGGCGGCTTCACCTTCCCGCCCACGGTCATCGACAACCCCCCCGAGGACTCGCGGATCGTCGTCGAGGAGCCCTTTGGGCCGATTTTCCCCTTGATGCGCTGGACTGATGAGGCGGACGTTATTAGCCGCGCGAATGCGCTGGATGCCGGACTTGGGGCTTCGGTCTGGAGCGCGGACCGTGAGCGTGCCACCAAGATGGCTGATCAGCTGGAGGCTGGTAGTGTTTGGGTAAACGGTCACTTCCATGTGCAAGCGAACATGCCGTTTGGTGGACACAAGGCCAGTGGTATTGGCATGGATTGGGGTGTGGTTGGACTGAAGGGCTGGTGCAACCCTCAGAGCTTCTGGACCTTCAAGGGATAGGTGGGATCTTTATGAAATCCCCCAGTCCAGCATAGTATAGCTTGACCAGAAGTTTCTAGTCAAACTACCATATCGAATTTGTCTGACTTCTACCGGACGACTGTGTAACAAGCATACTCGGAGATACCTCAAAACGTTATTAATGATCAATATTGAGCGGGCCAAGACCTTTAGCAAGTTAAGGCGAGCTTTGCCAGATGAGCTCGAATGGAATCCACGAGAAGTTTCAACGAAATCCCCTACTAGCGGTACTGTACGGTCCTGATTCTGTTACTACAGGATGCTAGATGGTACACTTATATACTGGAGATCAGGCTCATAAAGATTCCTTCGAAGAATATCGAGCAATTGTTAGTTCATGTCCGAATAGTGGGTAATCCTATGCTACTGTCCAAAAACCGACCCATCTCGAACACAGAAACCACGACAGTCAAGCTGACCGAGGCACATCAGTCACATGTTTACACAATGCTCAAGCGTCTCCATCCAATCCACTGCCTTGACCTAGCCAAATCTATCCTTTTCTCCGTCTCACGGACCACCCTCATCAGTGCTCATCACATATCACAATCATGCGCCGCCCCCTTGGCCTGCAACTCCACTCGAGTCATACAAACGCAGCGACCCACAGCAGAAGCACTCTCCCCAGGCAAAATCGTCCCATCTAGATTGTCCATCATGCCACCATTCTCATCACCAGGCTCATCGACAAGCGATAACTCTTCAAGCCTATCAAGGGCCCTCTGGAACTCATCCGGTGACAAGAAAGCAGCCATGCTGCTCTCGCCCAATGTGCCCGCCGCGGTGAAATGCAACCATGATGACATACAAGACGACGTCTGACTGTCACTGCCGCTGCCACTGGTGGTGTTCATGGATGGTGCAACGTCAACGAATGGATTCGGCCATGTCGTCCAAGCCAGCTCCTCGCTCGACGGGAGGGCCCTTCGCAATTCATTGCCACCAACGACCGTAGACATAGCAGGCACTGGAGGATGCGGCACAGCTGTCCCTGCGGTGCTATAAACACTCGACGAACCGCAACACCCTACCACTTCTCCCCATCCTCCTCTCGAGTCCCGAGTTGCGACGCTCACATCCGTCCACTGTGCCGGATCAAAGGTCTCTCTGCCCTGCGAACCATCATCAACCAGGCTCAGAGCCAGCGGCTTGGCATATTTCATCGTGCCGATCGAATCCCTCCCATCACCCTGACCGTCGGGTCGCAATGCCAAGCTGTTCCTTGCGCGTAACGCAGGGCGAGATTCCGCATCGGCAGTGTCTGTGTGCATGCTGTGCCACGCGCCCAGTTGCCGCCCGTTGAATTCGTGGTGGTCATCGTTATCGTCGTACTCGTCCTCTTCAGCGGAGTGTTGGGATACGTGGAGGGTGCTGCTGCTGCTGCAGTCGCCAAAGGCATCATGGGGTTGATGTTGAGGCGGCGCTGATTGCCTCTCTTGGAGATAGATGTCATACTCATTATTCTCCAATATTGATTGTCGCAATGTGCCGTGAGTGCTGGCGCTGATATCCGAGACTCCAGACTGATGTAGCGGTGCCTGCTGCCTCTTGCGTAGATAGACATCATAGTCGACGACGGAAGGGATGAATGGCTCATCATCATCATCATCATCGCATCCATCCCAACCATGTCCGCAAGAAGACAACAATGAAGCGTGCTCATCCACCCGAGCAACTCCACCCTCGAACCTCTTCCACGCCGCCAAGTCACCACTGCTCCCAGTCGCACTGCCATACCCACTATCCCTCGCCATCTCACGTCTACTACCGCGCTTGCTGCTGGTAGCGGACCTCGGACGCCGCTTGTCACGTCTGTGTTTCCAAACCGCCTTCCTTACCCTCTTCACCACCCTTCCCAGCCTCTCCCTCTCCCCCTTCACCATCTTGCCCTCTCCCTCCATCCCCACCATCCACGCAGCAATCAAGCCTCCTAACGCAGGCGCCGCTTTCCTCCTATGCGTCCGCCCAGCCACCACCGCCCCCAAATCCCTCAACACACCCTCATCTCCGCCCACCAGAGCCAAGACACACGCCTCGCAACCCCCCTCCACCAAAACATGCCGCGTCCACAAGCCAGGGTTCACCCGTGCAAACTCTTCAGGATCAAGCCACAGCGCCGTCACGCCCGCAAGCCGATTCATCAGCGCACGAAGTAACTCGCCGTCCCCGCTCTTCTCTGTGTGGTACCGGCCCAGATGCCTCAGATAACGCCGCAGCGGCCTCGTTGCCCTTTTGTGCTCAACCTCTGCCGTAAGGAGCGAGAACACAGCGCGGACAAGTCGGCTGTTGAGCCCGCTGTGCGCAGGACAAAGGGCGGCGCGGGGATTGTTGCTGCTGGTGGCCGAATGGAGGAAGCGGGCGAGGGCGGTTCGTGGGGCGCGGAGCGTGGTGGGAATCGTGGTGGATATGAGGTGCGCTTGGGTGGCGAGCCAGGCTTGGCTGGGTTGGCCGGTGGTGGTGAGTTGATCGGGGAAGAGGGTGAGGAGACTGGCCAGGTGATTTTGTTCGGCGGGCGTGAGGGATGAGAGGTGTTTCGGGTGGTGGAGCATATTTTCCGAATGCTGTGCGGGTGAGTTTTGGTTGTAATGGTTCGTCCCCTGAGACGTTTTTTCAGTGTTGATTCGGTGGAGATGTTTGGTTGGTGTGGATGGTAGGAACCTTCCGTGAGGACAAGATTACACACAGCTTGCGTGGATGCGTCCTTCCTGCCATACTTTATGACCTTGCTCAAGAACTTCCTTTCTTTCTTATATCTCATATTATGGGGTACCTTGGGATGCAGGCCGGACCTTCGTGAACGCTCATTCCCAAAGAAATCGGTCCCGAACCTGTGAAGTAAACAAGTGTAGCCTGGTCAGCATATGTAATCTAGTAACAGTGGAAAGCAACTCTTTCGTTTCAACCTTGACTGTATCTCGTTTCTCCCATGGTCAAAAGGAGCCAACAATGTCTCTGCGCAGCCTGGCTCGTTAGAGCAGGCACAAGGCCACGCAGCTCGGACGAATTCCCATCACACCACTCAGACAAAGACAGCCTGCCTTCACAATGCAGATAAACTTTGGTTCTCTTTGTACAAAAGTTGACATTTCGAACCTGTCTACTATCTGACACGTCCTCACTCCACCTTGCCTCCTCCTTTGTCTTCAAAATAGACAGCCCATGGGAGGTTTTGTTTCAGTGGGTGGATACCATCAGCTCTGTGGTTCCCACGCACACAAAGGCATTGTCTGTTTCGTTTCGTCTCGCCGCGGTATCGATGCTGCTTGGACTGGCCTTCCTTCCTCCCTCCCTGTGGAACACGCCTCGTAAGCCGAATGCCTGGTGTGCGCCTTTACCTGCTTCCACACGCTCCAGTAGTGGGATCTGTCCTGTTGAGGCAATTTTGAATAGATGTGAGGCCGTATGTTGTGAAAAGATTTGTCACTTAATGATATTGAGTTCTGATATTCATTTGCAGCGACGCCGTCATCGTAAACGTCTGCAATGCTGTCTGGTCGTCGTCGATATCATCCACAAAAGCCACAATGTTGATGCATCTGGACGCTCCACGACACAGTCCGGACCAGTCGATGAACACAGCTCTTGGTATCTGGACACTTTGAATCATAGCCTGGAGGTTTTCCTCCATGGGCAAATGGGATGTATCGATGCGCGGGGGTTGTGCAAGGCTATATAGAGGGCCGTTGCCAACTTTGGTAAGAAAAAAAAAAGATATGCGCGTCTGCACGTTCGCCTGTTCATTCTCCCAGTCCCAAAGTCCCCAGAATGAAAATAACTTAATCTTCTGTCCAACATAACTGAACGCAAGACCGTTACTCCAAGCCTCCTCCACAATGCCGAACCGCTCGGACTAACATAGGAACGCCTGGTTCCCTATTCCTGGGAACATGATGGCTGAACCAGGCCCGGTAAGATCAATATTATGATACATCGAATAACGAATGATGTCGTCTCTATGGCTCGCTCCTCGACTTTCAACCATGTGCACTGCGTGCCGAAACGTGCCGTGGCTGTTCCTTACGCAACCGCTCCATCTTGATTTTGGCGGCCTCCGTCCCGTCGTCAGGGTGTGCTGTTTCCTTGAACCATGGGTGCTGAAGAGCTTCCTTGGCTGTGATGCGGTGGGCCGGGTCGTAGACAAAGATCTTCTTGAGCAGGTCTTTGAAGTTCTTCAAGAAGGGTGTGTTGCTAGGCATTATTTCCTGTAATCGTTCAGTAAGTGAAACACTATCGGTTTTTCTGCCTTCTGGGGGAAGTGTCTAGACTCACATCCAGCTTTTTCATGGCCTTGACGAATCTCCGTGAGGCCCTGGTCGTTTCGGGCTGGGGGTAGTCAAGTCTTCCGCGCTTGAAGAACTTGGACACGGGATTGCCACCATTTCTAGTCATCCTATTGACAGCACTGATAAGATGTGGGTCGATACGGGATCCAACAACGTTCTCCATCATGGCAAGGTGTTCCAAATTCTCATGCGTCTGGAATAATGCATCGCCCGTGTAGAACTCAACAAGGATGCATCCTATGCTCCAGATATCGCAGGGGAAGGACCATCCTAGTCCGAGGATGATCTCAGGCGCACGATAGTGTCGGGTCGACACCACGGACGAGTGGTACTCGTCTTGGAAGGTCGCACTCCCAAAGTCGATCAATCTGATTTCTGTATCCAAGAGAACGCGTCGTTGACTAGCATGTCTTTTCACAGAAGTCGATGAGGAAGGAATCTGGCGGTTGTATGTGAACGTCTGGTAGGCGGGGTCTACCAGCAAAATGTTCTCTGGTTTGAGATCTGTGTGGATCAAATTCAAATCGTGCAGAACTGTCATTGATTAGTGACTGCCGTCATCGAAACGATTCCGTAAGGAAAACTTACAAGCGACGCTTGTCAAGAGTTGCCTGGCAAAGCTCTGGATTTGGCTGTTGGGAAAAGGAACGAACTGATTGCCCTTGAGAAAATCGAAGACGCTCTGACCCAGCAGATCCATGACGATGCAAATGTGCCCTCGGTAATCGAAGCAATCACGGAGGTGGATACACCGATTCCGATTGTCTGGATCATTCGCTTTCAGGGTAGCGAGAACCCTCAATTCGATACGAGAGGCATCTCTATACTTTTGTACGGAGCGAATGATTTTGACGGCAACCAGCTGATTCTTCCTCCGGTCGGTCGCCTGGACGACCTTACCAAAGGTACCTTGGCCAAGTAGTTTGATGATTTGATCTGGCAATGGTTAGAACGATGGATATTGAGCTGGAACAAGAGACACGACTTACAATTGTCCGTGAGGTCCGCTTCGGGAATCACATTGTAGTGACCGTCTTCGTTGTCTGCCTGGCCGCTCTTGTGTTTCTGTAGTATCTAGTCAGCATAATCCTGTTTGACACACAGAAATTAAAAGAGCTCACATCTGGTATCACTCGGACGTGAACCTCGCCAGCCTTCTTTGGGGGATTAGGAGGCGGATGGTAACTTGGGTAATTGTGTCCAGTGATGGCCGTCTCCCTCCGCTTGACCTCGTTGGCGACCTGTTGACGAGTCCTCTTCCTCTTCTGACCAGGCTGGGCGTCATGCTCGTATTGGCTGTTTGACGATAATGAGCCAAGCGAGGTGGCTGCGGTTGTGTGAATAGCGGAATTGGTGCGGTCGCTGGACGAGATGGTCGAGGCCGAGGGCGTTGCGTTCGCATTTCGACGGGGTGTGGCAGTGTCGTTCATTCGGCTGTGGTGGACGGGGTCGTAGCGAGTGCCCGAGGTCGTGGGAACATTGTCGTCACGCTTCCGGCGCTTGGGAGCATGTCGAGTGGCTGAGGTATTGGCACTGACGGGGGCGCCGTTGGTGTAGGTGTATGTTGTGTTTGAGCCTGTGGCTGGGTGTGCTAGGCTGTGGGAGACGGAGACGGCAGAAACGGCGGCACTCTCGGGCTCGGGGGTGTCGTCAATGACGATGATTTCCTTTGGCGGATGACCACCATAGAACTTCTTCCAATCTACGGGACTATCGCGTCTCCTCTTCTGGCCAATGTGTGCGTTTGATGATGGCGACGACAATGGCTTGGAGGACCCCGAAGGAGCGGCCATGGTGGTGTAATTTGAGTCGAGGAGGTTGGGCAATTCGACCAAGTCGTGCTGCCGCTGCGAGCGGGCCAGGGAGGAATTGCTGGAGAAGGACGACCCATTCAAAGTAGTGGAGGAGGTGGTCTGGGTACTCGACGAGGGGGCGTACGAGGAGGTCGAGGCCGACGCGGGATAGGAGGGGGCGAGTCGGGTGGTGGAAGGCAGCAGTTGATTTGCCGTTGCGCGGTGGGCGTAGGCCGTGGATGTGTTCGTCGAGTAATATGGGTAGTGGTGAGGCGGGTGATGCTGGTAATGAGAAGAATGCGGAATGGTGGCAGTTGCGGTCGTCGGCGTCGACATGATTCCGACTGGGTTGCTGCGATCGTCTCTGACGAGTTGAAGGCAGAATGCAGGATTGCGGACGAAGGAATTTGGAATGGGAAGTGGGAAGTTGAGGTGTGTGATGTGACCTGGGGATCAGATCAAACCCAAACCAGCCTCACTTCCAATCCCAGGCAGGTCAAGTCGGGGGAGACGGAGGCGGAGACTTTAGACTTGGGACTTGAATTAATGGACTTGGGGACTTGGCTTGGGGAGGGGGCGTTTGTGGACGTTTGGCTTTTGCTGACTTCCCGTTGGGAGGGCAGATTAGAGGCCTGTTGATGCGGCAAATGTAGTCCCAATTCACAGCACAACAGTCCACTGTCACTAGCCACTATCAGTGACGCTGTCGGGCGGGCAGTGTAAGTGGGTGGCAGGTGCTGTGCTGCCGAATAGCGAACGACTGGACGCTGGGCGCGGTTGCTTCGGGGCCGACAGGGTATCAACGCAGTGCAGTTCGCAGGGCCGGGGAGACGCTGCAAGGTGATGCAGGAAAAAGGCCTCGCGATAATGCAATAACAGCAAAGCTGTAATTTAATGCGTCGAAACAAATGTCCCGCGAAAAATAACAGAACGAACAGAACGAAAAAACAGAGCACAGGTTATTTCGACGTCAGTCTGTGTCGAGGAGGTCGAATAGAGAGGATGACGACTCGTCTAATGATGCAAGAGGGAAGTTCGACACAATAAAGACGGCGTCGTCTTGTCCCGGCAACCCAACCAGGTTAACGGTACTACAGTTTAGGTACCGTGCGCTGTGCACTGCGGAATTGGCATGCGAATACGCGGTGTCGTAGGTTGGTTCAGTGGGGGGGCGCGGCCAGGACGGAACGGACGTGAGGAGGTGCAGGATGCGAGAGTTGCAGACGCACGCGGTGACAAGGCTCTCCAGTCTCGTGGCTTCTATCCCCTCGCTTGCGAATTTGTTGTTGGCTCGACAGGTTTGTGGGTGCTATGCTGTGAGACTTGCTTGTGCTATCTGCCCAGCTAACTGTCGCTTCAATCGGTCGGGCTGTCCGCTTGTCTTGTCTTGTCTCTCGGTCTTGACGCTGTCACTGTTCGCTGCCGTTGCCGCTAGCTCGTTGAACCAGGCCGGGTCGGTCCTTGTCTCCTTGCTGCGATTGGGAGGTCTCTAAAAGTGGGATAGGGCGTGAAGCTTTCCAACCTCAGCACCTCCGATGTCCGGGTCTGGGCGGGAGAGGATGGATCGAAGGAGGTGGGTTTGCTTATGGTCGTCAATCCGTGAGGGTGAAGCGGGAAGAGACGCAAGATATCGAAAACGAGGGCAAGTAAGTAAGACTGATGAGAAGTCGAAACTGTGTGAGGAAGAGGAAAAGAGGAGCATTTCCTTTCTCACATCACTTCTCCGCCTGAATTACCGACAGTGAGAGTACCTTGCCCTGGGGTGCATCAAGGCAGATCCCGTTGTGGTTTTGTGAGTTGCGAACCGACCGAAGTGACCATGAAAACGGACGACGGACCGTAAAATAAAAAGAAAGGCTCCAGGATCTTGTCTCCTCTCCGTCTCTCTCTCGCGCGCCAAGCCAAGCCACTTTGGTGCACTTTCCTAACTGTCAACCAGCCTGCGCGCACACAGGAAACCATTGCCATGGAGCCCCAATGTGTTTTGTGAATACAACGGACATATTTATTTTCACTGACTGTCTGACTGTCTGTCCAAGTATTGCCCTTTTGATGATGAATAGCTCTGTCTGGTCAAACATTATCCCCCTCTATTCTATATCGAGTCCATTTATTAATTACAATTGCAATTGTCCCCGAGTCTCTTACAGCGTCCTCGCAGGCCGGTCAGTAATCCTACTGTAGATAGGGGACGGTTGATGATAACCTTCCGTACATAATCTCTGAAGCGTTGTTGTGGCATTTCCCCGCCTTGCAAAGCTGACCATCCTAATCAGGGCAACATCAGACGAAAAGGAACAGCGAGAGTCAGTACAGTTGTAGCTACTTCCTTTCCTGATTGTGGATGCCTGTTTGGATGAATTGGATGATGACTTTTGAATCGGCGACCACCGCAGGCTTCCGAGGTCGCCACCCCAAAACTGGACGATGGGTCCTGCATTTCACAGGCAAGCTTGGAACCCCATATGCAAATAACACAAGATTAAAAGCGAAAAAGGTCATATCTCAAAACTGACACGAGGCAGTCCTGAAATCTTGAGGCTCCTTCTCATTGGAATGAACAAGGCAGTTGTAAACATACGCCTGTCTAATCCAACCCCTCCCTCTGCCTGAGGAATTTCAGATCTCCGGCGCGATGTCGACTACTGATGCAAAACATAGCCGGCCTCGAGAAGGAGGAAGAAAAGGACTCTGTGACATCAGTTCTCAGAGTCTATTTCGACCCTCACTGCTACGAACCCCTGCCTCGATTCCGAGTACCAGCATTGTAGGACCGGCCGTCGTCCCAACTTTTGGCCTTGATGTAATCATAAATCTGCGACTCCTAGTCGTGACAAAAAGTGAAAGTACCTACCTATGTAGGTTTTTACAATCCAAATCAATTAATGGGTTATCCGACTCGCTTCCATGGAATTCACAGAAGCGTGCGTGCGTGCAAAAAAAGCCGCGTGCATTCCTCGAGGTCATTCAGTCATAATCATGATCTTGACGACCGGGGCACTCAACGTTCCTTGGCCGTTACGACGCACAGTGCGCTTTGCCAGCACTCAACGCCCAAAGTTATACCATTGGCCCTCCAAAGTCGCACTGTGCTGCCTCACGGTCCCCATCCCATCAATCTTGTACAAACAAAGGTCTCAAAATGAAATTGCCCAACCGATCCCATTCTCATCCACCCTTCACCTGACATCATCTCCGTATGTGTGTGCGTGTGTGGGTGGGTGGGTGTGAGTGCTCAGCTCGCTACCCTGATCTAGAATGAATTGGAAATCACACCACACCATACACATACACACCCTTTTTCCCTCATCACCTCGCTAGAAAATGGTCAAGGTAACAGTGAAGCAACGGATGAACGGGGAAAGACCTGCCCTCCCAGGGCCAGTCCAGTCCTTTGCGGCGTTAGCGGCTTAGCCTAGCAGTATATGTTGCGCCAGTGACGCCAGTTGTGCAGCCGCTGACGCTAGGTAGGCCCTGGGATACTCCGCTCACCACTAAGAAAACAAGGGGAAGAGGGGAATCGAATAAGACATACTAGGTGCACACAAAGTGGTGTGATTTTTTGAATTATCATCAGCGTTTTCCTATATTCTCTGACCAAACAACACAGATAGATCGGTTCTCTCCCTCCAAATACTATTCTTCAGCGTGTCGCTTTCGTGAACGTGTCTTCGGAGAATAGGTACAAAAGAAAGAAATAAAGGAAGGCCGAAGATCCGCTCTGTCAGCCTTGCGCTACGTGCCCCATGTGCGTGGATATGTGGCTCAGTGGGGAAATCTTTGCCTGGGGTTTGCCTTGGCGTGATATTCCCACCTGGCACCAGATGCTCACTATAGATCCTACGAATACCCATCAACGGATGGGCAGTGGATCCTAGAGACATGGGAGTTGTACGGACACCTACAGAAATTATTCAGCATCCTCGTCAACGCGAACCGGCTCCCTGGTACCTGTTCAAGATTGACTGCGTCATACTATGTCTGTAGAATGAGGCAACACCTCTCAAATCCACCTGTGACCGAGGCTGATGAACGGGCCCAACGAGAATGCAAACAAACACACACACATACACACACACATACAAACCACGTACGAGTCATTGTAGACTTTCGTCTTCCTTAGAGCACGAGCCTAATAAATGGTCGACTCATTATATGTGAGGCGTCTTTGCTCAAATCTGTTGCCGGGTTCGGAATTGCTGGGCTAATAATAATACCGATGAAATGCAGTGTGGTTGAGCTCCGTGCATATGCACCTTGGTTGTAGTGCCTTTTTTTTGTGGGTTCCTTTTTTTGTTTTTGGATCTCAATCTGTCCGGCCCTCTCATTTCACACATTGCTTGCGATATCTGGAAAGCATACGCCTCCACCAGTCAGTGTGTGTCCCCTTTAAAAAGTTCATACTAAAGAGAGAAGACTCCATCAACACCGGCTCAGCCGTCAAGTACTGCCACAAACAACGGTGTGGGTGAGCAGTGCACACACCGCTGCGTGCATGCTGTGTCTCAAAAAGCGCACAACACATCCGGCGTTCTCCTTTGCCCTTGGCAATTAAGCTCCCCGACCTCGCTTCGAATGAGCTTCGTGGTTATTAGGTACGGTCCAGGAGCAGTTGACAGTACCTAAAATAAGGCCAGCGCACAAGCCCACTGCCGCGTTGCATGATGTGTCTCGCAAAGCCCCCCTCTCCCTCCTCCCTCCTGCCTCGTGGCGTGGGACAAACCACGTACGCTACAGGGCACCTTTATATAACCCAAAGTGACCCTCCCATACCCACGCATGTTCAAAGCGCTCCCGGAAAGAACGGCCTCCTGCCAACGAAGCCCTCCCCCCCTTTCGAGATTAAGCCCCTCGCTACCAAGAACACCAAAAAAAGCACCAATATAGCAACCGTAATTCCCCATTTGGCCCATTTGGGACTGACTCCCCCTGTCAAGGCATTCCAAACGAAATATCTCCAGGGGGAAAAAAAGACACGCACGAGAGTTTCCCCCGGGGGACACGTCCACTAGCAGATCAATCACCCAACACACACCCATAGTAAAACCCCCCGCGGGCCCGCCCCTATCGCCGTTTCGTCGAGCAATCAGGTAAGCGAGTCCACATCCAAACCTCGGGGAAGGAAGGGTACAAAATAGATTCCCCACTTTGTCCCTTCCCAGCCTGTGTGTTTGCCCCACCACAGCTTTTCAATGATTCGCGCGAGGCTGCTACAGTAGGGGACTCATTTTGTTCTTTCAGCCTCGCGTATATGGACCTTCGAGGCTTGGCTGGCTGGCTGACTGGCTGGCTGGGTTTTGTTTTTTTGATATAGACAGATTTGCAGCTCAAAACGTGGGGCACTCGGTCCCTTACCTGGAGTGGTTCGAAACATTATCTCAATCCTTTTTTGGGGGGAGGGGGGGTTGTTCTTCTAACACAGATCTAAAACCAAACAGTCCCACTACATCTCGTGCAATCGCCCCCTCATCATTTGCTGAAGCATTCAGCCATATATCTTTTGCCAGAAGGAAGAGATAACATATTACGGCAGTAGACAGATGTAACCTATTCTCACTTTCCCCAGCGCAACCCGGACTAGCGTTTCGCTACCTCTCACCTTCCAAATGAAACCCATAAAGAAACATCTCCTTCGTGAAACAGCATCTGTAGCCGGGTATAGTTCGCCCCAGCTCTTGGAACTGTTGCATCTAAATAAAAAGAAGCATTGTGAAAATCTTCTCTTATCAAAGCTTCTAATGCCTTGTGCTACTGTGAGCACGTTTGTCTCTCGCTTTCTCTCTCTCCAAGATTGTGTTGGTATGTACAAGGGGTGAAGAAGGATGGGTTTGATCTTCATAACGCGGGACATTGGGGCGGATTGCTGTGCGACGTGTATTATTGGGGATCAGTGGTAGAAATGCCTTCTTTTCGTGTAAACATACCTACGAGGCTTTTTTCTTTTGGGGGGAATGAAAGCATAATGAGCCAAGTGATTCAGTATAGCGGATCCATACTCTAGAACTTGATCGACAGCGCAACACGAAACCTCAAGCTAACACGCTTGCTGTAAGTCTAGAATGCATTTGTTTGTTTACACTCAGCTGTGAATCCAAGTTGAGTATTCTAAGCTATCCACCGACGAGAACCATGTGCCTACACTCCGATTACGACTAGTCTTGGATCTTGAATGCCTCTGGATCGAGCGCTCATAGTTCAGCAAATGGACTGTATGAATGTGCGAGGACGAGAGCGAAAAAGTGGCACGAGACCTGCGGCAGTGAGATCCATGGTCAGCAGACAGGACGCGGTGGCGGCCGAATAATGTTATCAGCTCTGTAGAAAAAGGCACGGCCACCTTGTAGTGACAGTGCCGTCACCACAAAGATCTACGGGACTGATGCTGGGTCACTCCAGAAATTGGAAGCCTTCCCACCTCGGGGTATTCTTTCCACACGACGGGTTCCCCGTCTCTATATACCCCTATTAAACACAACCAATCCGCCCTCCCCACCGCGTCCATGGAACTCCTCTTCGAGTCCCTCAGCCCGCACCCTTTGCCGAGTCGGGAACGCCGCCAGCGCCAGCGGCAGCACACAATAACTCGTCACCAAAATGAGCCCAAGGTTCAGCGGCGTGGTCAACCCAGGCCGCTTCTTCAACCACTCTGTCCGCTGCAGGCGCACAAGCACCAACGGCGGGATGACCATGATCGGGCTGCTATTGAGCACCCGGCTCAGCGCCGTCTCGCCGACCGCGAGCTGCGCGGCCTTCTTGGACTTGCCCAGGCTGGGCACGTCGCTCTCGGCCCGGCCCTCCTTTGCGAGGCGGGCCTTGTCGGCCTCCGACAGCACCGGGTACACGTCAATGCCGGTGCGCATCTCCTCCGCGCGCATGAGGAAGACGTTCAGTGCACCGGCGGAGGCGACGGCGGCGAACGGGGTGAGGCGCGAGAGGATGAGGCGGGTCGAGGGCGGGAGGCGTGTCAGTCGCGGGACGAGCGCATTGAGGCCGACGGCGACGGAGCATGAGGCTGTGACGGCGAGGGTGTAGGATTGGGCGATTTTGCTCCAGCTGAGGGGCGAGGATTTGTTGGCGTTGGCGTTGTTGATGGCGACGTTGAGGGATTGGTTGGCGACTTGCCAGAGGATTGTGCCCGTTGTCTGTGGTAGGTGGATGCGTGAGCGAAGACGAAAGGAGACAGCGTGCAGGGAGAAAGAGGGACTGTACCTTGAGGCCTGGGGTGAGCATGCCTGCTGTCACGACCAGGTTGGACAGAACGAAGCATGACATGCGGAAGGGGAGGAGGACTGGTTCGCCCGTGTCTGAGGATAGGTATGTGAGCCCATGCTGTCCACCAAGTTGTGCCTTTTGTAGTTTGCATACCAGGGTGCAGCGTCGAGTCTACAATCTTCTTGGCGTGCCATAGCTCGGGCGTCATCTCATTCGTCTGGCCGGTCTTGTAAGCGACGATGGCCTGTTTGGCCTGTTCGAGTCCATGCTTGCCAACAAAGAGCGTTCTAGTAGCCAAAGTGGAATTAGCGAGAGCTTCCAATATGATCCCATGTATAACTTCTGTGCCTTTCATGCCCAAATCCTTGGTAGTGAACAATCAATGGCTGCTTACTGCGACTGCAGAGACGGCATCCCAAGGTTCGCCCATCCATCCATCCATCCGTCCGCCTTTTGATTATTGTTTCTCACCTCGGATCGGTCACCCCAGCAGTCTGCCTGACGCGGCCCCAGTACGTGCTGAGATCATACCGGGACTCAGGCAGTTCGCGGTTTCCTGGGAGAGAGGCGGACATGTTGGGCGGGTATCGTGTATGTGGTGTAGTCAGTCTTGCACGATGATAAGAGGGGGGCGGGAGTGGTTTGGGGCCTTGCCAGGAGTAGAGGAAGATGCTGCAATCCTAGAAGAGGAGGGTGACACGGTGAATGGCGAGGAGGTGCTGTCACTCAAAGACAGAAACACACATGCATAGTAGTGCGACTTGCGTTGTGGAAGTGCTTGCGCCACGAAAGGTGTGTACCGTCGACTCAGTCCCTTTGGTGTTTTCCCACCCCCCCCGACGAGTTTGGCCGATCTCGGCTAGATTGGCCGACGGGACGGGCCTGCCGCGTATCCGACGTGGGGTAAACTTGGGCAGGACATGGATGTGTCCAGTAGGAGGTTGCCAGGTCTACTCCCGGACTTAGGTGCCTTGTTGGTGCACCAGTACCAGGTAGGGTGGGTGTGTTATTCCCACAGCAGGTCTAGCCTATACAACCAGCCCGCCAGCCCATTCATCGACAGTTTTCTGGAGAATGAGCAGATAGATACTGATAGTGGCCAATGTTCTGCCTGTATCCAGTTTATCTTGGTTTTCTCGTTGTTGGGTCGTCAGGCTTCAATTAGGCCTCAGCTCAACAGCTCGTCGTCTTATTCCTCCCTTCCTCATCTCATGAGATCAGATAGATACCTGACCCCTTCTTCCATCCTTGTCCTTGATTGATATTGCAGCTTGCATGTGAAACTGCGTCAGACGAGGACTCGACAGCTTCCCCACGATAGCTTCGACTCAAGTCACCACCGGTTATTGCCTGAGAACGACTTCCTCATCATGGCGCGCGATCTCCTTATGCGCCATCTTCCCTTCGCGCAGTCCACTACTACCACCCAAGCCCTCAGCTACCTACTCGGCGTCGCCCTCTTCTCCATCTCCTTCCTTGTCTTCCTCAACAGCAGCATTTCCTTTGTCATTATAGATCTCATCGGCATCCAAGATGGCGTTGGTGACATTGTCGGCACCCTCGGGTTCGTCGATGAGATCGTGGCTCTAATTGCTTGCCCTCTCTGGGGCCTCATCTCGGACCGCCTGGGTGTGCGTTTTGTCGCCATGGTTGGTTACGCCGTCATTGGCCTGGCCCTGTTTCTGTTTGTCCAGGCCAGCAATGTCTATCCCCAGCTCCTCCTGGCGAGGATTCTGTTCGCCATTGGCGCTACTGCGACGTGAGCCCTCTCCTCCTCCCATGCTAATACTAGAATATAAACAAGCTGACGAGTTCCATCTGGCAGAGCTACCATGGTAACAGCAACTCTCCCTTGTCTGACGGACGAGTCCGACTCCTCCGCGGAGCAACCCACCATCATCCCAAGCCACAATGCCCGCGACAGCGTTGCGCTTTCCGTCGAATCCGAAGCTACCATCACCCCCGAGATCTTCACCCGCACCGCCTCGCGCTCCTCCGAGGAAGCCGACGCTGAGGCCGCGCGCGACAAGACCTCCATCCTCGCCGGATACGTTGGCCTCTTCACCGGCCTGGGCGCCCTCGTCTCGCTCCTAGTCTTTCTGCCCTTGCCCTCCCAGTTCAGCAAGATCGAGGGCGTCGAGATCGGCGAGGCTCTGCAGTACGCCTACTACGTCGTTGGGTCTATCTCCATCCTCGTGGCCTCGTTCGTCTACATTGGCCTACGTAAGCTCAAGGGCGAGGAAGGCAAGGGCTTTCGCACGCTCTTTGGCATCAAGAAACGCACCCAAGCGGACGGCTCCGAGCCGCCGAAGCGCGCCTTCCTTCCGTACCGCCAACTTCTCCGTGACGCCGTTATTCTGGGCGTGACAGACGCATACATTGGTCTTGGTTACCTCGGTGGCTTCGTCGCGCGCGCCTCGACGGTGGCCATTTCTGCCTTCATCCCACTCTTTGTCAAGATCTTCTTCGTGACGCGCGTGCCTGGCGGTGACGATCTCGCCAACCAGCGGAAGGCCTATGTACTGGCCTCGATCCTCACCGGTGTCGCACAGCTGTGCGCGCTCATCGCCGCCCCGATCTTTGGCTATCTTTCTCGACGGCGGGGCCGTTGGAATTATCCCCTCGTAGTGACGGCCGTGTGCGGTATCGTGGGTTATTCCGCATTCCCAAACCTGGCTAGTCCTGAGATCCGAAACGTCGACGGCCGAGGCGGCTCCCCGGCGGTATTCCTCCTGGTGGCGCTCATTGGCATCTCGCAAATCGGCGCGATCGTATGTAGCCTTGGCTCGCTAGGCAAGGGCGTATTGGAGGCAGACCCACATCGAAACGGCGTCGTGCCAGTCTCGTCGTCGTTGTCGTCCCATCATCATCCCACAAATGACGGCGAGGTGAATGGCGGGGAGGAGGCGCCCCTGTTGGAGAGTCACGGCGTGACCAAGCAGCCCAAGTGCACGCGCGTGTTGCTCAAGGGGACGATTGCGGGCGTGTACTCATGGTGTGGCGGCGCAGCGATCCTGCTGCTCACGAAGCTGGGCGGCTGGCTGTTCGACCGGTTGAGCCGCGGCGCGCCATTCTACATGATGGCGGTGTTCAATGCGGCGTTGCTTTTGGCGGCCTTGGGGGTTGATGTCGTGAGGATGGGGAGGGCCCGGCGGGGCAAGGGCGTGTAAAGAAGGAAGGAAGGGATTTTCACTTGGTTTTTTGTTGTTTTTTTGCTTTGATGAACGATGTATATGACACACTGGATGGCAAGATTGGATTGATCTTTCTTCTAGAAGGTTGGGTAGAGAGAAGAAGTCTTCTTGCTTGCACTTGGAGCCGTGCCTAAGGTTTACACACACACACACACACACACACACACACACACACACGGTCTGATCAGGGGTTGTTGGCTTCTTCATCATCATTCACATTTTACAGAGCATACAAGCAAAGAGAGGCATCGATAGCCGCCCGGCCTTGAAGAATCGCAAAGAAATCATTTCTCATTCTAGTTTGCCCCTATAGAAATCTGCCTACCTTTGTTAAAGTCACCACCATCTATCTACCTTTCTAGGGGGCGCTGTCCGCAGACAACTGCTCTCTAGTCGCCATCCGACTGCCCCTTATGGATGTCTAGAATTAACTCACTCACCTTTCAACAAAATTACTTACCTACTGACGCACCCGCAGCAGCCGTAGCCGCAGCCGCAGCCGCAGCCACAGCATTCAAACGAGCACGCTCACACAGAGGACAGGCGGGCTGCAACGCACCACGGCGGGGCCGAGAAGGCGGAAGGATCATGGTGTTGTGGGGATAGTTGAGGACGGCGGTCTGGGGGTAGTTGAGGATGTTCTTGCAGTTGTTGCAGAGCTGGCTATTAGGAGCAGGCATTCTTGGGGTTTGCGGGGGAGTTCTTGTGTAGAACAGTGGTTTCCAAATGGAGTTGGCGTTGTTACTATACAGTACTTACTTGCTTTCAGCTGGGTCGACGGACGTTGGTGAGTTGACTGCCCATATAGAACTCCACACGAAAGCAGGACATCGGTGGATGAATGTACAAGACGAAAATAATTCGAATAAGCGCATTGGAAGAGTCTACATTTGGAACAATAGACTCATGGAACAATAGACTCATGGAACAATAGACATTGTGAAGAAGGACCAGACAAACGGGCGGATCTTTGAGATAGTGGAGATTCTGTGTTGGTACAAGCATATTGTCGTGTATTGCTTTGTTGTTTTCCGATTTTCTGGTTCGAAGGTGCAATAGACTGAGACAAAGCTTATTATTGGCATAGACAATTCTAGGGTTTATCTATTGTGCCCAGTACAACACAAGGCTGACAAAGTCCACACCCTTCCTGACTATTGGCCTCGGCCGACAGGACTTAGCGGGCCATATTCAGAAGAAGACAGCAAGGTTGCGAGACGAACCGCGGACCTGAGGCCCTTCAAGTCATCTTTTCGACAGAGCCCTCGGTCTTATCACTTGTTGACCATGGAAGACTTCCGGCTGCTGCGTCCCTGGAGATCCTCCAGACGCATGTTTTCGGCATACTGAAGAATGTTGGGGGTGCCACCCGCCAACTCCAACATCCTCTTCTCAAAATGTCCCATCAAAGATTCCTCCAAGACCTTGTTTGGGAGGTCCTCGGGCCCAATGTAGACCCAACACCACCTCCCGTCTGCCCTTTTGTTGAGTTCCCATCCAGCGTCCGTCAGCGCAGACGCATTCCACTGCTTCTTATCGTCATAGCCCAGGCCAGCAACAGCAAGACGGACACGCACAGAAGGATGAATCTTCTCATTTGTAACCTCGAGATATTCAGGCAGTTCTTTGCCGTCGTAGGTATTCAGCTTGTGGTACATACCAGGAGAGCGAGTGATGGAGCCCGTCAGCGTGTACATGGGACTATGCGCTCGGAGAATGGCACCTGTGCCCCAAGGTCTCACAGGATGATTGTTTTCAACAATTTCATCGACTGCCCATTTGTAGTATGGAGTGGGTACGACTTTGGATGCTTTTTGTGTGAGTGCATCAGGAATCTTGTTTTTGACAGCTGCGATGGCCTTGGGAGCTTTTCCCTTGGCAGGTGGTGCCTCTTTGGTAGGCAATGCGGCTGCCATGGGGTGTTCGCGGTAGTATCTCTCTGTCTCAGCAAGCATTCGATGGAGAGATCCGGCATCGAACTCGACTCCGACCTCAGCGAGCTGATCCATCATCCCTGGATATCATGGTCAGTGACACGTCCTTGGAATCAGTAAAGAAACACACTTTGCGTGTAATATGGGAGCGACACTCACAAGCCATGGACATGTTGGCAATGCCTTGATCGGGCCACCCACCACCAATGTTGCCATGATTGCCAGGAAACCAGACCTGACGAAGGTCCGTGGAACGTTGGTTGTCAGCGCATCGCTCCCACACAGAGGGGCTGAAGGGTGGTCTGGGCTCGTCCATTGCAAGTGCGTGGAAAGCATGCTCGACTCGGTTCGACAAGTTGGTATTGTAGAATCGAAGTTCCGAGGTCGTGTGGTCGATGCCGAGATACTTCGTCCATGGAATTGAAGGAACACCGATACTGCCGACCGTGTCAAAGACCCCAACGGCTTTGATTGTGATGAGCTTGCCACCATTCTTTTGGGTTTCGTGGATGCGGGTGAAGTTCTTCTCTTGGAGCTTGTGTCGATAATCCCGGGCAGCATCGTCGCCCGATGGCTTCTCGTCAAAAGGAACTCCAGGAAAAGGGTCTTCGTAGCCTCTGGTCTGCCAATTCTGCATGTCTTTGAAGATTGGAAAGAAGTATTCCATGCCCTCTCGGGTCAGGAGGCCGATGCTCGAGATCATACCGGCGATACTCCGCGCTGTGAAAGCGCCGCGGGAGAAGCCGATGAGGATGATCTCGTCACCGTCGACATAGTTGGCGCAGATGAAAGAGTAACTCTCCCGTATATGCTACCGACTGTCAGTCACAGAAAGACACATCAAGTTGATTCGATGCTATACCTCTGCTACACCGTTTCCGAAAGCGCCACCGGAGAAGGAATCCGACATGGTGCTCCCAGTGCCAACTCCGGATTGGTAGTTGATGACCTGAACAGAGCCATCACTGCACTGTCGTTTGAAAGATCGAGCCAAGCGTGTCACGTTGGAGGGGGGTTGAGGCTTGCCCTTCTCGAAGCCTTTGTCTGAGTTCATCCAGGTACCATCACAACAGACGATGAGGCGCTTCTTCTGGCGTTCGGCCATTCTGCCTGTCAACTTTCGGTATGGAAGCTTGACGTATGAAAATATGTAGGATGCTTAGGACTAGTGATGCCAAAGGAACGTTCTATACAAAACCGGGCGGCCTAGAGTTCGTAGGAAGCAGGATTCAAATGTCTTGGAAGTAGAGAGGAATGCAAAAATTAGGTTATTATTTGCAGCAAACAGGATAGTCATTACGGGTGCAAGAACGAAGCGCGATTCAAGAAAGAACAATCAGCCCGAGGGATTGGTCCTTCCTTCATCTTCCGAACTATTTGCACGGTGATGAGGACAGTCTGAAGCAATATTAGCGTTTGATACGTATTTCCATTTAGATGCTACATGTCAGGTACTCATAGGTAAGTACAGCAAGAATGTGTTTAGACTGGCGAGAGATCTTCCTTCTCTCTCTCGTCTTTATCAACAGGACTGTAACCTGTCATATCCCTTGGTCTTCTGCACGACCTCGTCCAAACCAACCACGCAAGAAGTCCCAGCCCAACCAAAGCAAGTATGTGCTCCAACAGAGCTAATGTTCCCAGCCCATCAAATCCTCCTTTAAACAACTTCTTCTTGTTGTCCACCGCTGTGCCAAAGGGCAACAACTCTGCTGCCGTCTTCACCTCCGGGAAACAATGCCATTTCCCACAGGCTTTAGCATCCTCATCCCTCGGCACATACGTCCCCACCACACTACTGTTCCCCAAGCTCCTCCCCTCGGCATCCAGCGCCTCCGCGAACGACCACGGCCGCGCGCTCCCAATTGTGAAATTCGTCTCAAACCCTTGCTTCGGCCATACGCCCGCAACGTGAAACTTATCGCCTTGTTTATCTGCGATCCAGAATCGGTAATGGTCGACCATCGTCGCGCCGTTCCATGACACGTAGAAGGTCATCAGGTTCGTGCTCGTGCGCGCGTACGTCCACAACGCCGGCTGCTCCAGGGGCTGTCCGGTCCATGCGGTGGGCGGCTGGAGCGTGGTGCGGTAGTTTGTGGTTGTCCATTGCTGTGTGGCAGGCAGGGAGGCGGGTGCGTTCATGTCTGCGTAGAAGACGGGCTCGCCGCCGGACGGCCTGTATTCTGCCATGGAAGAGAAGCGGCCGAACGAGGTGAGGGTATTGCCGTTGGCGAGTCGCTGGAGATTGCCCATCCCGATGGAGGCTATGTAATCCTTCCGAAGCTCGTTTGTGGTGGGTGGGATGGCACCGTATTCGGCCACCTGGTGTGCTGACATGGACTGCAAATCCAGCTTGACTACAAGCGCGTGCGAGGGGTTGTCCTTCAACTCCACTCCGTCGTTGGCATTGTCAAACATCGACACAGTCGTTGCGTCCAGCAGTCGCGCGTCATGCTGCCGCGCGAACGTGAACCCGTCAAGCGCGAACGACGAGTTCACACCACCCAAACGCCAAAGTATGCTTCCATCTACGCCTGAGACTTTGAAAATGGTGTCGAGATGCCGCGCTGACACGAGATAATCGCCCTCGGGCGTCTTATCGACCGAGTTGACATGCGCATAGTCCCACGCGCGATCCGGTATTCTCCCGTTCCCGCCACCGGCGGCCACATACTTGTCGCGCCCGGCGTTTTCGCTAAGGGGAATGTGCTCTGTCGCGCACCACTCCGCACCAACTGGGTGGCCAAACACATTATCATCGAGCGTGACTTCCTCGAAGCAGTTGTCCAGCACCCACAGCCCGTCAACAAACTTGGGTGTGTACGTCACGAGCAGCGCCGTGCCCTCGGGCGTGAGCGTGAACTCGTGAAAGTCCGCCGCCGTTCCCGGGGCGAGGCTGCGGATCGTCTTGACGACCTGGTAGTGCTGATCCAAGATGAGGCCGACGCCGTGGCCTGTCGTGCCGCGGCGCACGGTGCCTTGCCAGAGACATAGATGGGGGCTAGAACGGAATGTGCATAGGTGTAGGTTATGTGTGTTGGGGGTACTGGAGGCGCCGACGGCGCTCAGGCCGGACCAGATTAAGGTCTGAATAGAATGTTAGCAGTGAATATGGGAAGAGGGGAGGGGACCGTACGCCATTAGTGTCGAATATGTAAGGGCCTGAGTCTGGCTTGTAGGTGCCCGCAAAAGTTGGTGCGGTGAACAGGTAGCCTGGTGTGGCGAGTTGTGCATCGCGGGTTTCAATATTGAGGCGTGGTGGTCTCAGGTCGGGTCGCTTGTGAGAAGTTGTCAGCAATTTTGCTCAAATCAATGAGATTCGATGAACTTACAGAGTAGTAGAAGGGTATTCGGTCCAAGTCGTAGGCATCCTTGTGCTCCATTTTGGCCTGTATATAGTATTCCATCTCGGGCTGGCTGATTTCACCTAGTTCCGACCAAGAGACTTTCTTAACGCAGCGCAATGTATAATCATAGTCATTTAGAACATGAAAAAGAATAAAAAAGGCTGGAAACACTTGCAGTCTCGAAAACTTGAGCTGGCCTTGTCGTGTTGGTGAGGCTTGAAGGGTCGTCGTCTGAAACATGGCCAAGACGAGATCCGCACATGGTTGACAGGTATCTTGCTCAGGGTAGCTCTTATAAGTTAGGACGATCATCAGACGGCTACTACTCTTTAACATGCTCAACGTCTACATTTTGACTCGAATTTGTGCAGCACTTGGGTAACAAGCCATTGTATGAAGAACAGAAAGTTCCAAGGTTATAAAGCTATCGACTGATTCTAATTATTGTAGGGTCCTATCCCTCAGCCTCAGTGCACAAGGCCCTTTTGAATTCTAATTCTCACCTCCTCCCAATATTTGACCCTCGAAGATTCCCTAAATCCCTTTCCAAACTTGATCATGACCAAGAACACTGAGCAGACCGCCAATCCGACAAACGCCACGCTGATAAAACAGTTCTGATAACCCAACGCATCCAACCACGGCGTAATTCCATACCCAATGGCAAAACTCATGGTATTGCGTACAATAATACACGTAGCCAGCGCATCACCCGCAATCTCCCGATACGAATCCACCAAATACGCCAGCGAAAGCGTCACGCCGCACGTGTTGCACATGCTAATCAAGAACATGGCAAACAGCAGCCCAAACCAGTGAATCCCATGCGCAGCGCCGACCCCCCAAAGAATAGAACCCGCCGGAAGAATGATGGTAGCCGCGGCGAACAACCACAGGCGCTGCTCGGGCTCAAATACACCGCCTTGATTGCTGCGCCGCGCGAGGCGGATCACGAACCAGTCCGAGAAGACGCCCGTGAAGAGCGAGGCGACGGTGACGCCGAGGATGCATGCAATGTACGACAAGCCGACGATGGCGGGCGTGAAGTTGTAAGGGGCGCCGCCGAGGATGAGGGAGGCGGTGGCGTTGAGGATGTTGAACCAGACGAGGTAGGTGCCGTAGGAGAAGCCGGCGTAGAAGATGACGGGCCAGGAGAGGAGCTTGAGGATTTGCCAGGCCCGCCAGTGCATGACGAAGGTGCGGGGCTTGTCCCACAGGGCGAGCTTTTGCCAGTATGTCTTGGGTTTGTACGGATGGCTGGTTTCCCCGTTGATGGGGCTTGGAGGCGTCTCTGCAACGTTGTTGTTGCTGTCTTTCTCGGCAGCCGGTGTTGTCTTCCCATCGGAGCGGTCCACGGCCTCAGCATCGGATGGATCCGGTGATGGCGTGCCTTCGACAACACCGACGGTCTTGCGGTCGTAGTTGGTCTCCTCCAAGAAGAAGAAGAGAAAGACGGAAACGACGCCGCAGAAAATGGCTTGAAAGAAGAAGCACCATTTGTAGCCCATGCCGTCGTTGATGAAGCCGGTGATCACGGGGGCGAAGAAGTTGGATGAAGCAAGGAACCAGGCATACCAGCCCAAGTAGGTCCCTCGTTCGTGCGCAAAGTACAGGTCGGTGATTGACGTTTCGGGCAATGCCTCGATCGGGGCAGCGACAAATCCGATTACAATGTTCCTGGCAATCCATTGGCCCTCGCCCTTCGCATAGGGGCTCCAGACGGACACAGCCTACGTTTGATGAATTAGTCTCCCTCTTCTCTTCATGTGGGCTATGTGTCCCCCGTAAGACAAGGTGGGCCTGTGGGCGCGTTTTTCTGAGACTTACGCAAATGGCAATGAGTGACACAACATAAGTGACTCTCTTGCCGTACTGCAATGCAAAAGGCTGCCAGAAAAGCAATCCCCATCCACAGAGCAGGAAGAAATAGCCTGTTCCCGCGTTGATACTAGCAACTTTTCCCCCAGATAAGATCAGCACATTGCGCTCCTCTCAACCGGGGGACTTGTATTGTACTAACCACTGACTTCCAACGCCTCCGCCAGTTGTGTCTCAACGGAGTACACAACCGACAAAGCCATGCCATTGAACCAAGTATACCTGAGATCCCACCGTCAGCAATCGAAAGCTTTCGGTTTGGCTCTCATTTTTTGGGCTGGGCAAAACTCACGCAAGAATACATATCAGCGCTAACCGCTTCCTCCCCGGGGACCAGTTCAAGGGATCGTCGGGGTCTGCCGACGGTGTAGGCACGAGGATGATGTCCTTGTGGCCGCGGGCATGTCTGGTTGCCAAGTGTGCATCAAGGTCGACGAGCTGAATCGTTCCGGGCACTTGCGACTCGTCGATGTCGTGGGCGCTGGATGCACCGGCAAGGGGAGTGATGGCCATGGCTGGGATCACAGATAGCTGGTGTTGCCGTGCATCGGTATGTAGTAAAACACACAAAATTGGTTGGCTTTGATATAATGACGACCGTGCTTTATATCATGATAAAGGCACAGTATATTTCTATGCCCGGTGATAAGGTCACGGTATCTTATGCACAAGGGCGGCTTATCACTGATGCAGTGATACGCGGCCGGGAATGATACTACCTAGGGTAGGTACCCAGCAGTGCTAGGTGAGCAAATCAGGCTTGATGGGGACCCGTCTGTTGGCTTTGGCATCGACGGCAAAGGATCGTCGCAGTCAACGCCACCCTTGTTGCCCGACCTGCGAAAGCATACCTGAGGAAATGGACCACATATCTGGGAAGTCCATTAAGCCGTCAGTCGGCCTTTCTTGAATGATCGATTCCAAATGAGAAAGTCTGTAGAGCAGAAGGTGATGATTCAGACTTGTATCATTATTCATTTTAGAAAATCATCAAAGGTGTGAGTACGGTGGTACGTCGCTATTCAGCTTTTGGAAAGCCTCCGCAGAGACGCCAAGAGATATTAAGAGGTATGCTAAGCTCAGCGCGGGTCGGTCCGAGCATGAGCCCAAATCGGAATTAGGTAAGCTTTTTGGTCAAGTCCGATGACAGCCACTAATATAGTAGGTTGTCACTGTCGTGATGTCCCAGCCCCGGGTATCTGATATCGAAAGTATACTTTCTTCTATGCTCGGCTTGGGCCTCAGAACAAATGGGCTAACAATCAACAAACGGTACCCCAGAAAACTGACAAATATCCCAAACTTTTCCCAGACAAATACTTGACAACTTTGAACTCAGTCTCCAATATATAAAACCTCAACCTTCATCCGCCTTTACACTGCTTTATCCTTCCCACAACACTCGATTTTTGCTTTCTCATTCCAACACTTACTCTGATTTTTCTCCTGTCATATACATAGCCATCAATCAATCAATCAAGCATCTTTGTGTCGCCTACAAGGTGATAACTTCTCATAGTGTGCCTCAGAGAACCGTATCCCCGACGACAAGGTCGAAGTCCAGCGTCATCGAAACCCTGGCAGAATCCTCGCTTTCTCTCCGTATAACGCACAGAACGAGCTTGTGAACCTTTCGGGAGAGCGGGGTCCACTCCGAGTCCATATGAATGGTGCGGACATGGGAATCGGAAAAACCATTGAAGGGGCAACATCGTTATTCATAAACATGAGACTGCTCAGGCAAAGACAACAAGAGGGCAAATTGCCTATAGACTTTGCTTTTAAGCCTAGTTTATAGGTGACGCTACCTGTGCTAGAGGCACAGGCGTGTGACGACTTGCTGAAGGCCTTTCGAGGCCTTATCCGTATAATCGTCCGTACGGCAGATGCCACGCGCAGGTTTCCGGCTGGGATAGAGGTTTGCAATACCGTCACCGCTTAACACAAGGTTGCCAAGAGCCTATACGATAACCGTCTCGATATCAAGGTAGAATCCCCCCCCCCCCCCTTTTTTTTCTTCTTCTTTTTCTATCGTCACTATTAATCCAATTGGATTAAGACAGTACTGATATTGGTATTATTTACTAATGAATTTTCTGTTAGACCGCTTTCACCATCATCATCACCTTATACAGTGTCCTCCAGAAGAGATTTCTGGAGCGTCGGACTGTGTTCCAACCTGTGGTCGGAACCCAGGTTCGGCGCCTGACCATTGCCAAACGAAACACAGCACTACGGAGTGCTGTGAACTGGGATGCCTTAGGTGACGATCTCTATCGGAAACACCATCAACCGTACAACACAGCAATAGACAACAACAACAACAAACTACCGCGCCACGCTCCAGCCGCCCACCGCATGAACCGGGCAGCTCCGATCAGGACGGGTGTAGTGGCGATTGGGCTGGTGAACACTTCACTGACCCAATCGGGCCTAGCGCCCTTTGACCACCATCAAAAGCCCACAGTTCATTATTGAGCAGTAGATAGATTTCCTTCCTTCTGCAACCAATGAAAACGATACAACAGAATACTGACCTTACTGAATGAATTACCCTCAGTGGCTACTATAACAGGAAGATCCTCCTGCAACGCTATAGACTTCCTCGCGATCCTCGATGCTAGCTCCTACGAACCTGCCCATTGAATCGCACCTATAGCCGAGACTGTCCCTATTTTCGAAGCTTGACGAAGACAACGACACCAAGGCCCGCATGGCTCTTGTTTTTTTTTCTTTGGGGGGCCGGGGGGGGGGCGGGTAGAGCCTCCCACCAATTTCCTGCTGGCTTCTATTTCCAGCACATCATTTCTGTAATGGATACTAGAGGTTCTGAGATTCCCTTACCGGTCTTTGTTCTATATACCAATTTTTCCCCGCCGATCATTTACGGGCGCAACAAGGTGCAGAAATCACCATCATGGTGTCGGTGTCGAGCCGCAAGGTGAATGATCATCGCAAGAGACTCCCAGAGAAGAAACCAAGACGGGTATGAGGTTGAAGGCAAGTGTCACTCACGAGATAATTGGCCGGGGATGGTGGAGATCAGGTCGTCATCATATTGCGGGCCACGATCAAACGTCATGGCAGCCAGAAAACTGTAACTCCAGAGGTTGTCCATGAGATGGGAAATCAGTATCCGGACCAGCCCGAACTCCGAGGCCATTGATTGAACTCCTGCGAGTTTACTTCGATGTACGTCGTTAGTATACCTAGGTATCTGGGAGCAAGTGATACCTAAGTAGCAAAAGAAAGAACATAGAGCGGACTTCGTCTGTAATAAGAATGTTGCGTTTCCTGGAGAGTTTCTGTAGCGGTTCAGAGTTGGTAAGTAAATATCCGTAGGAAGATTATATCGTGGCTGCCCACACACGGCATATCGGTCGCAATATGGAAGTACAGGGGTGGTTAACAACCATCTGAACGTTCACAGATGATAAATTAACTAAAATCGTGACCCAGGCCGGATATTCGTGACAAAGGCTTGTTCTCGTCGTGCGTGCATACATTGAGATCATTAAATCCCCCATCATTAGTTATGTGGCATCGATTTGCTCATTACCTATCGAAGACCATGTTTCTATGCCTACTTCAATTTCAGATTTGAGTCCTTCAGAAAACCAACAAAGTCTGGGCACTTGGTACGCTATTGAAACGTTGTACTGAACGGCGTTGTCGAGTCCGAAAGAAACGACTGTTGCAAAATGAAGAGTTTGACAAAGGGCCTTAGTTGACCAAATACGTTAGCACACCTACTGCACAACATGAACGTTGTCAAGGACTAGCGGTTCAGAACAGTAATACTGTTCATCGACAATAACATTGTCTCTGTCCTAGAATTGCATTACATATACACTCGATGGCCAGTCTCAGCTCTCCCTCTGGTTCTAGAAGGCCACGAGATGTGAACGTGCCCAGAAAAGACCGGTCTCAAAATGGCTCGACCCCCAACGATTGAGACTTTTGGCCTCGAACGCAAGGAGGGAGGCTTCTCGTTGAGCTTTGACAGCTTCGAGTTCCTCGTGCCCTTTACGGGTCCCAACACAGAAGACACGGCGTGGCTGCTCCGCCGCATCGTGGGGCCACGACTCCCACCTGCGCTGCAGAACTTACAAAAGTACGCCTACAGCTCCGAGAAGAAGGCCTACGTAGTCTTTGAGGTGGTGCTAGAGCCTGCTGAGGGGATCCGAGTCACGGAGATGCGCTTGTGGCAGATGATTGTAGACAACTGGATTGTTTCGGGAAACCCCCCCGCCTCGCTCAGGTACGTCTGCTTTGACACTATCGTCAACCAGACGGTCGTAGATCTCATTGAGGAGGAATTCCAGCAGCAGGCGGCGGCGGCGGCTTCGTCGTCGTCGTCGGCGCCTCTTCAGGGAGGAACACCATCACAAGATGAGGTAGTAAACGAGTTTGGAACGAATGTGCAACGCATGCTGACAATCACGCCAGAGACTGAGAGCGGTCAACCTCGCACCTCGTGGGGCGCAAACCCGTTCATTCGGGTCGGCGTCCATGTTGCTGCCAGTCTGTCTACGCTCCAGGAGGAGACGACGGTGACGTGCGTCAAGGCGCATTTGATCAAGCGGAATGAGATTGGTCTCTACATGGTGCTGGAGTTCAAGATTAGTGGTGGTGAGGAAGAACCATCAGCAGGGCGGCGGCAACGCCGCCAGGAGAACTACCGGGAGAAGCTGGTGCGGAAGGTCGAGCCGATGGTGGCTTATAATGTGGAGCAGAAGCAGGCAGCACGTGCGGCTGGCAAGGAGTGGGAAGATGTTATTTTTGTTCCTCCCCGGGAGAAGCAGCACAAGGAAGGTAAGTGAATTGTTTTCTGTTGTGGGGGAAGGGGGGTGTATGTTGGGAGTGGTGGGATGTTAAGGTACGCATCCGGTTATACTACAGACTACAGGGACAAGCAGAATTAACAAGTCGGCCACATATTTCTTGGATTTACGAGACAAGAAACAGATTGGACTATTGAGAATTAGCTAGTTGGTTTCTTTACTTATCAGCTTTTATGATTTATTTCCTTTCCTATGCCTAGCTAGGTAGTCAAGTAATCGGTGTTCTTGCGCACATTGTGAGAACTTATTAGCATGCCGTGACACCTTCACTCAATCATTTAGTCTTTTGCCAGAAGCAAAGAAACGTGACCGTTTAGTGGCCTGTTATGCCGATTCGCCTCATTCAAAAGCCTACTGCAGGTCTGAAACCACGCGTGGCCATTCGAGAAGGGGGTCTCGTGATGGTAGGACGGGAAGAGCCTCTGTAAATCGCGTGCGTTGATTAGTTGTGGTGGTGCGTGGACACCCGCACTAGACCTGCAGGGCGACCATGTGTTCTGCAGGCCCGCACGAGGGATTGGGTGTTTGAGAAGTTGGGACTAATGCAAAAAAGCCACGCGAGAGAAGGAGACGGGAAGAAGATAAAAGTGTACTTAGTGTATTGTTGTCGGATCATACATAGTATGTACAAGTACTAGTAGGGAAGAGTATAAATTTCTGTACCGAAATCCGGGGGGAGAAAGAGGTGAGGGGGGGGGTGTCTGCTCTCCGGAGGGTGAGGGATACCAGGGAACTCGTCCCGAGTACAAGATTGAACAAGGGTGGACCCCGCTCTCCCGAAAGCTCCAGTTGGGTTGAGCTGCCCCACTTCCCTGCGTCACTTGGACAACCTTCCTTGGCGATCACCGAATCAGAGCCATTGCTATTCCTCTGCGGCATCCTTTTTCAACACCCTCTTCATCACCAACAACTCTGTGCCTTTTTTCCCCTTTTACAAAGCCTTGCTCTTTTGGCTTTTTGAGGAGAGTTTGCACAAATTCAATCCCACAAACCACCCAAATTTCGAATCCCTCCAACATGTCAAATACACAGGCAAGTAAATCAATCCGCGCCCATTCTTATTTACTGCCTCCCACCACACACCTTTCCAAGCTACCCAACGCCTCCGTCAAGATCAAGACGAGGGCCGCTCACACGTGATACAAATTACCCCGTTATAAAATTTTAAATAACTAATCTCTTCTATTCTCTTGGTAACAGGAAACCGGCCTTCCCGCCAACTGGGAAGTGCGCCACTCGCAGTCCAAGAACCTGCCCTACTACTTCAACTCGGCCGACAAGAACAGCCGGTGGGAGCCCCCAGCCGGCACCGACACCGAGAAACTCAAGGTCTACATGGCCAAGCACCACAGCCCTGCTGCCACTGGTGGTGGCGTCGGGGGCCAACCCGCTGAGAATGCGGGTAAGATCCGCGCCGCCCACCTGCTGGTCAAACACAACGAGTCGAGGCGGCCATCGAGCTGGAAAGAGGTACGTGGCATAAATTTCCCCGGGCCCGGAACGTACAGAAAAAAAATAGAATTTGCAACCTGGGAGCAAGGGGCTACGAATGCTTAATTATCTTGCCATGACGTGGGAGTGGGAGACCAAGGGGTTTGAAGATGTTGAAATAGTAGCAGCTGGAGCCAGAAATCCCGCGACACACACGTACATGATACTGACGGTTTCTCTATCGCCCCATGAAAACAGGCCGAGATTACACGATCCAAAGACGAAGCTCGCAAGATTATCGAAGGCTACCAGGCGCGTATCCAGAGCGGCGAGATCACCCTAGGCGACCTAGCCATCACCGAGTCCGACTGCAGCAGCGCCCGTAAGCACGGCGACCTGGGGTATTTTGGACACGGCGATATGCAAGCCGCATTTGAGGAGGCTGCCTTTGCGTTGGACGTGGACCAGGTCTCTGGCGTGGTCGATACGGCGAGTGGGCTGCACTTGATTCAACGGTATGTGTTATGTGTGCCTTTTGATGCACTTTTCCCTAAATCTCCCCCCTTTCCCCCCTTTCTCTAAGAGAAGAGAAAAAAAAAAAATTCAGGAATTTTCTACATGATCACGTTGCTGACATTTCTATGTGCACAGGCTGGCGTAGGGGCTGACAGTAACGGTCCGAGCCCGCATATCGCTTGATTGCGGGAGTGCGGAATGCGGGCGGGCAAATGTCGCAAAACTAGGAGTCAGGTTATGTGCATACGGAGACAGGGGGCCACGCTGTGTGCCTAAAGGCGGCATGGCGAAGTGCAAATACCAACCAAAAAAAAAAAAGTTATTGCCTTCTCGTTTACATGTAATCACTTTGGTATACTTATGCTATCGCCACTGCACCAGGTGCAAAGACTGCTTGGTCTCGTAGAAACGGTCATGTCCATTGTGGTCGCACCAATCACTTGACTAAAATTGGCCTGGATACCACGGAATCATTGTTTTGACTACAACACTGGAAATAGTGACCAACTATCACCAGCGATGGACATTTCAACTGAACTGCCATATGCTAACCCCTAGTATTACATACACACATCCTTTGGTGAAATGTCTTGTCATACTTCAGAAAGCTCCATAATCCAGCCTTGACAGCGCTTTGCACCAAAAACCCTATTCAAGCACTCCCCAGAACGCCCATATCCAGGAACTCTCAAAGGCCCCTTCTCTATCCTGTATGCAAAAGGATGGGTATATCTATGTCCCATAACGACCAGCGCGCGTTTGTCTCTTAACAATGCCCGTCGTTTTCTTTTTCCTCTCGTATCAGCCATGAACATGATCAGAACCCCATCATCGTAATCTCATCGTCCGTTTACAGTCATACCCGTACAATGAATGCATGAAAGCCCTCTTGCTCCGCCCAGTCATTCTTTGCAATGCGTTCTACTTTCTAATGAGACGTCAACCAGCGCCCATCCGCTTGGATATGCTTGTTTATTTCTTCTTCAAGCTCCCACCATTCCTCTCAACCACATCACTATCGGACTTGGAACAGTAAACAACACAGTAAAAACACCAAACACCGTCGTGGCCAGCGCAGAGTACGCCGCCGCACCGCTGGCCTGTTCGTACAGATGCGACGTCCCCATTGCCGCGGCGTTGATCCCGATCGTCACGCCTCCCGCTACTGTGCGGATATGATGGTGGTGTTGATGATGATGATGCCGATCATCATCAGCACCATTATCATCGTCCACGACGGGTTCTGGCGATGGTGGTGAGGATGACGGTAAAGGTGTGCGCCGTGGGTCGTCGTCGTCGTCATCGAGGTGCGTCGCGTCAGAGCTGCAGCGTTGTACATGCCTGCGCCCGGCCTGCTGCTGCTGTTGCTGCTGCAGGGTGGTCTGTGTCGTCCTGTGGGTGTTTTTCTCTTCATCGGGCGTGGTGCCATCAGGCCATCGCCACCACGACGAGACCCTCTGCACGTATACACTACCAAAACATCTCGCCCTCCACCGTTCTATTCGTCTTCCAAGACAAAAGCTCCCGCCGTCGCCTCTTCCGACAAAGCACCCCGCCACAAGCTGGAACACGATCCCATTCACCACCACCCCGACAGCATTCACCCCAGCATCACCGCCCAGCCTCGCGACAGCAGGCCCACCCAGCGCAATCGTCACGCTGCGAGCCGCAAAGCTCAGCGCTGCCGCGGGAGGTCGCACGCCCAGCGCGCGCGAGGCCAGCAGCGGCCACGCGACAACATTGAGCGCGGCGGCGATGGCCGACGTGACGAGCACGGTGAGCCCGCCGCGCGAGAGCAGTGGCGCTCGGTACTCGAAGAGCTTGAGGCCCCAGGAGACGATGCCTGCGTTGAGGATGCTGGTGGCGAGGTCGCCTGCGCCAAAGAGCGGGATGCTGCTGCTGCTGGTGGTGGTGCTTAGATGATGGGCAATGAGATCTGACACTGTCGTGCCGGTCTTGAAGCGCGCAACGACGGTGGCGGCGGGTATGGCGCGAATGTGGGCTTTGGCTAGGCCGTAGCAGAGCAAGGCGAGGGAGGTCCAGAGCACGGGGTTAAGGAGGGTTCCGATGGCAGCGAGGCCTTTTCTGTGCTGGTGGGGGCGGCGTGAGTGGCGCTCAAGAAGGCGCTTCTTCACGCGAGTTTGCGCAGAGGTGAAGGTTAGCCAGACGGTGAAGAGGAACCCGACATCGAGAGGGAGGTCTGTAGCGTGCAGAGACGAGAGGATCAAGCCAGGAAAGAGGAATATGAGAATCGACAGTGTCAGACAGATGTTTTGCTTTGTCCATGAGATGGCTTTGGTGATTCTTGTTCGTCGTGGGTAGGTAGGTTCCGGCGTACAAGTGCCAGTGCCACTCTCCAACGTGCGCAGGGCCTCTTCTGGTCGTCCAGGGCTCGAATTTGTCTCTTCCCTCTCCCCATTCACATTATTCGGCCCGTTACAGTCGCTTGCGTACCCAGACAGCGTGCACAGCGTTGAAACATCACTGATGTGCTTCCGGAACCGATCAAGACGTGAGAATGCGTCTCGGTCATGAATGCCGCCTCCGGACTCGGCACTCGGGCACGTGTCATGGCGAGGAAAACCGAACGTAGGGGCAGGTCGTGTGGTAGGACTGCTGTCTGCGTGAGCTCGCGGCACGCCATCCAAGACATCTTCCTCCATGTGTCGCTGCGTGCGAGGCCTGAGTTTGGTGAGCCGGAGTTGCACGTAATAGGCGACGGCGTACACGAAGACCGCGTTGAGGACGCCAGTCATGACTGTGCGACGGGTAGGTAGTGTCAGCTTTGAGCACAGAGCTTCGATCTGTGAGATGGTGACCAAGATGAGAGTTGGAACGACGTACCAAAAGCTGTGGTTAGCAGGCCAACTTGGTTCCCGCCGGCAAAGGATTGGCTAATGAGACTGAGGAATGGCACTGTGAAGCCGATGGACATGTGCTTGTTGAGGACTTCGGTCTGATTTACCCAAAGGAACGATCAGTATCAACGTCATTTTCCATAAGCGTCAGAATCTCTTCAGATAGCTGAAACTCACAGGCGCTTTGAGGTACCGGTAATAGACTCTTTCCAGGCCCTCTCCCGGGCGGTAAAAGGCCAGCTGGACCGCCCACATGAACAGCCACACAAACACCATGGCGATAATCTGGCCTGGAAAGTCGATGCCATACTTCCAAAATGGCTGGTCCCACGCACACGTGAGAAGCTGGGCGACGAAGAAGAACAAGATTGCCACGAACACATGGCCGTAGTGCCGTGCCGTGTTGGACCGACAGTCCCAGTGATCCATGATGAAATTCCAACATCGTCGTCGCCATGCAGGTGAAGAATCACTGCTGCTCCTTGAACTGATCATGATGTCTGTGTGTGAAGGCGCATCCGCCTTAGAAAGTATCGTCATGCCTGTCGCCCAATGCGTCTGGCTTCCCACCGCCGTCGTCACTCACGCCGCCTGCCTGCGGACACCAAAATATGGCTATGACCCAACGGCTCAAGTAATACGATGTTGATTATCGTTTGAAAGCCAGTGGAAGAGTGAGATAATGATAGGACAGGCACTCAAGAAAGTCTTTAGATTCCTCAAAGAAGCCACAGTCCACAATGAGGCTAGGTAAGACACAAGGCAAGGTATGAAAGGGGACAAACACACGCAAGCATGCGTTTGACAGATATGACAAGTAGAATAGAATGAGACGAGCTTCGAATGCAATCGAGTGATAGCAACCGAACCCGAGGAAATGGGCTCAAGGGAATGAGATAGATATAAAAGGAACACTAGCACGATGACGGGATCAAGGACGTACACACAGTCAAAAAGACTATGCCAGGAGGCTAAGTGCGCGTTCATGCGGACCTGCAGTGAAGCCATGGTACAAAAGTCCCCTAAGTGGGTGAACACGACTTCCTGTCATAGTTTCCGTTTGGACCGACGAGACTACTCGCCTGCATCCGTGTTCCAAGCGACCCCGCGGGAGTCTGCTCGTTTGACAATTGGCTCAACAAACACTTACATGCTCCTCCCTTTTGGGCGACAAGTTGGACTGCAAGGGGCTCGGAACTGTAAAGCGGCGTGCAGGGCTGATCTACTAGATTCGGCCCATGCATGCTTCATCTGCAGGGGCAGTGCAAGAGTTTTCCCTGATCTGTTTGCTCGTGTCTGAAGCCAGGGTACCTCCGCTTAGGGCCGGATGAGAGCGTCACAGCGGATAGACGGACGGCCAGATGCGTGCCCGCTGCTTGTCAACGTGACGCATAGATTGACTTCAGCTTTATGATACCAAAGAGATCGTCAAACGAGAGCCAAGGGTACTGGAAAAGATGGGAAGGTGGAATAGAGGAGTATGATTGGGGCACGGCGCTCTGCCGAGAGTCGACTGTGATCATTGCTGTTCCCGAATGTCTTAGACCGCACACCAAGACACGCGGACGTTTCCACTGCGAGGTTGTGATAGATCTCTTTGTTAGGATGACAAACCTTTACCTCATGAGAGGACACCTTGGTGAAGCTATTGCTCTTCACATGAAGTCGGTGAGAGCATGTTGGCTGCCGGCTCTACGGCAGGCAATTGGCATCGTAGAAGAAAAGAAATGAGGCCTGTCACAGGACCACAGCTTCTCCATACACTCCGTCGACATGGACATGTGCGTCTTGATGTCAAACAGAACTCTCCGGGCTGGCGAGCCCCGGACGGAGAAACACGCATACACTGGGGGAAGCCTGGCATGATGGTATCTGTACTGTGGCTCGCTACCTCTGGTCAGCGAAAGTCAGTCCAGGGGCAGGAAGAAGGCGAGTTTGTGCGCCCAGAGGCTTTGCGAGGCCTTATTCGCTGGATGCTTTCCCTCCGACGCAACGCATCCGTGATGGTGCCTGTCTGGCAGTAACAGAGGCAACCCCCATTGGCCGCCAGAAAGAACGGCGGAGTTACTCCAAGTTCATCCTTCTGTTGTCATATGGCCGTTCGTTCGAGTAGGACACCAGCATGGGTGGGAGGAGGCTCCTCAAGCAAGTATGAAAGGGAAGAGGCTGGGGGCTAGTGTGGGTTCGGAAGGGGGCCCGGCGGCAGTTGACAAGCCACTTACTGAGGATCGTCAGTAAGTTGCCGAGCCCCCAAAGCAGACGACAATTTCTAATAATGTAACTATTCCAAAATTGACAGCAAACTTTCCCTGATACAATGGTGATTCTCAGTCCGCAACGTCTGCCTTCTCACTGAGGAATTACGTGCATAAGACCCTGTGCTGGGGCTGTTAAGCCATCAGAAAAGACAAAAGAAGGGGGTGAGTGTTGAGGCAGGTCGTGCAAACGAAAATAAAGTCAAGCTTGCCAAACGGTGGCGCGCATGTTGCTGTGCGCCCACAGCCCGGTACTTGAACAGTCTTCTATACAGTAACACAGCACAACATGCAGCATTGGGAAAGTACGCCAGTTCCACTTGTGGACAAGAGCTGCAGCTACCCGCCACCCCGACCCAGCGGATGTGCGTACCTGGCGCACGACGTGTTGTTGTTGAATCCTTCATATTTGGCCGAATTCTCTTCTTTGGAACGTCATTTCGAGCGCGGTCTGCGTGATGCGGAGCGTGATTGGGCATTAGATGTATGATAGGAGTGTTTTGGATTTGAGCAGCCGTGACACAGGTTATATCCGGTGAGAACGTGTGTGTAGGTTGATCGCGGGGTTGATTAACGAATAGCGCCGCTCCATGTGGACTTCCCAAACTTATTGGGTTGACTCTTTCCGGCGGAACTAATTCCTCACAACGATGGCGCTGAAAAAAAGCCCATGGCATTGAGTGAGACTGACGTCGGAGAAGTTGTCCAGCGCCTCGGTGAGAAAAGGCTCACGAGAGGTGTCTTAGGCTGTCCTCCAAATGAGACAAACAGAAGCCACAGACAACCTCCGTAGAGCTAAAGGCGCCCTTGTTTCTTCAGAGCCAGCACATTGGGACTAGAACTCGAGCATCTGCACGCGAGTCGGGCACAGGAGGAGAGCAAACCTGCAGAAAGTCGTACTCATCCTGCTGCTGCTATACACAGCTTTGCGCGGTCCAGAGACGTCACTTGGATAGCAACATTAGTCCCGATGGAATCGTGTCAAATAATATCATGGCTGCGCAGCAAAACTGACCCCACGACTGTCGCTATCTGCCAAAGATGCCTCATTAGCGCTTCTAGGCAATCTTGAAGCCATGCCGTGCGACGTTCACAGCAGGGCCGGAGTGTCCATTTTTATACCTTCACAAGCGAAGTGGCGTTCTGCAGTTCATGCGGCTTTCCATGTCAGAAGCTCTAAGAAAGCAGGCTGGACACTAGCAGTGGGCGTGTGGCTTTGACGGCTTCTGGATAGAGGCTTCTGGAAGAAGCCGATGCCAGATTGTCGGTGTAGGCGCCGCAGCACCGTCGACATCACTTGTGGCTGAGGAACGCGCATTCATGGAAGCATTCAGGAAGCTTCTTGTGGCGTTTGAAGAATCCGAGGGCATCCATCCAATACGGGCCAACGGTTGGATTATGATGGTGTGCCCCCCTGCGTAGGCTTGCTTCACCATGACGTCGGTCAAGACGGCTCAAACACTGGGAGTGCGGATTGTCTGATCCTCCTTTGTAACTTGAACAAGCCAATATTGTCTCGTAGAGTCATAAGGTGTTATGCCAGAACACCTGACCCACCAAGTGCCCGGCGTGACTAAGATGAGTTCGGAGGAGGTGGTGGCCTCGGGGGGATAATGACGAGGTCGGCGACTAACAGGAGCATCGTGTCCTGGAGAAGTCTGGATGGCTGGTCTGTTGTCAGGTACACCAGCACATGGCAGCCAGGAACGGCTGATTGTCGTTGATGACGATGTGTCCCAACCTTGCACCTCAGCCGAAACTCGAATGAAGCCGGAGATCCGAGCTCTCCCCCTGGCTCACAAGGATCGCGAAGCCACGAGCGCAACGTCCGCAACGCCCGTCTTCATGCCGATATTGGTGACGCCAGCCATGTCAACTAGAGCACCCGTGGTCTGCGGGATCAGCAGGCGACAGCTGTCTTGTGATGGTCGTAGCGAAGGACAATATGGATTAAGGATAGAGTCCCAATGGGAGCGATGACTGAGCACAAGCTTTGACATCGGCGGTAAGGGTGACCAAGATGCCAGATCAGGAATTCAGGGAGAGTTCAGGCCACTGTATTATTCAAGCCCATCGTGAGGCAGGCTCTGGCCGCAGCAAGAGCCCAGGCAAGCCACGGGTGTCGAGTCGCAATCCATCCGTCCATTGCACTGTAGCTTGTAGCGCGGTGAGACCCAGAACCAATACGAAGGAGGGGCACTTCAAGCTGAGCTCGCATGGTGTTCTCGTGATGGTTCACTTGAGCTATCAGGGCTGGGTGGATTCATGGTTCGTGTGGTGATGACGAGGCTGAGAAAGGGGTGTCGTACGTAGGTAATTAGGTACTCAGGTACTCGGGTAGACACTGGAATTACGGTGAGGGATGGGGAGAACCTTCCCCGGCTGCCCCGCCAAGGATCGCCCCTGTGTGATCGAACCCTAACAGGTACAGTACGTACCTCTAGCACTAGGTAAGTAGCAACGGGATCGGCCGTGAAATAGTGGAGACACAACCTACCTGGTAGGTCAGGGGCAGGCCACTCTAAGTGGCCAGCGCCGTTTTGAAGCCCTGCAACTTTATTTCGACATCTTTCAATCTTGTGTTTGTCGGTTTGTAACAGTCCAGCGTTTGTCTACGCTCAACGTCTGGCGAATGACCTGCAACGGACTCTCTGTCAGGCATCATATCTCGATCTTGCGCAGCATTACCAACATCTTACCATTACAAGTTTCATCACGTAACCGCTTTGATAGGCCTTTTACCATCCCGGCGCTTGTCACGGTGGTGCTGACGCGAGAAGCCTACTTGCACCCCAGCAGTCTAACAAGCCATGGCCTCCCAAGACTTGGTGGACGTCATCCACAGATACGATGTTTCTGTGGACTCGTCAGCTCTACAGTCCGTCTTGGAGGACGAAGAACAAGGAAGGCTTCTGTCTGAGTGGGCAAAGACACATCTGACCTCTGATACGCTACTCACCAAGGACGAGCTGAACTCGTATGTCACAGAATACTGCCACTCGTATCGCTATTTCAGGTTGTGTTGACAATATTCAAGGTATCGCTCACTGGAGCGCAATGGCAGAGCCCAGGAATTAGTAGAGTCAACCGACTTGACCACAGTCCTGGCATTCGATGATCAGGAGATCCGGGAAGCCATCGAGGAGCTCCACCGCTCCACCGAAGCCATCAACAAGCAGACTGACACTCTTCGCCAACAGCAAGATGCCTTGTCACGTTTGTTGTCGACTTCAGGAAGATTTGGGGACGCTCGCTCCGACCTTGAGGTCAAGAGACTGCACAAATGGGAGTCCGACCGCAAAGCCCTCAATACCACCGTCGAGCTCCTGTCACAAAGTCTGGACTACCGACTTGCAGAGCTGCAGGAGCAAATCAATGGGGGTAGCAATGATGTGACGCAGGTTGTTGACGATATGCTCCATTCGGACGACAAGCTTCTTTCCAGCCTGCAAAAGCTCGGTTGGGAGCTTGACACCGAGGATCCGGAGGAGACAGAGAGCGTCACCAAGCTCAGGGACATCTGCGCCCGGCTCATCAAATATACTGTAGAGTGCATCCGCACCAAGCTCGACCGTGTCTATTTGGAAACTCTTGAAGCTTCCACTGCTTCGGGAGCTACTGATCGTGCCGCGAAAGAAGACATCACAGCCCAGCAGGAGGAGTTGGAAGAGCTGTACTCGGAAATCCTACCCGTAGCGCAGATGTCCGTCGAGCAGCAATGGTTGGAGCCTTCGCTACGAACGCTGTCTTCGAAGAATGGAAGTAATCTGAGTCGCTCTGCTGAGGCTTTGGGCTATGTAAGTCAAATCCCAACTTTTCTGTCTCACTCCTAGAAATGATTGAATCCTAACTGCTCATAGACCCTCGACTGCCTCGACTATCTCCTCGACAGAACTGATCTTGTCCTTGAACGCATCTCGACGTTCAAGTCTCATGAGACTGCAGCGACGGCCTTGTTAGCCACGGCAAAGCAAGAGCTATCGACACCCATTGTCTCCTCCACGTCACGTCCCCGCACCACCTCCAGCAGACCCCAATCCCTCATCGCAGACACTATGATGACGCCGGCGCCCTCACGCACCGCTCCACCACCCAATCGTCGCCGCTCCTCCTTCTCTACACCATACGACGCGCCGCTCGACCACCTACTTGACTCCCTTGCCCTCTCCCTGCCATCCACATCTCCAATTATTCACCTCACTCACACGCTCCACGATCGCCGCCAGACCCTTGCTGGCATTACCCGCACCACTCAAGCGACTCTTGAACGTACCGCTGCCTCCCACATCGCAGACGCACGCACAGCAATCCAGCTTGTGCGCGACTCGGTGCTGGCTGAAAGCCCCTTTGCTGAGGTGCATCTGGTGGACCCGGGTATCGAGAGCTCGATCGGTATTCTTGGGCAGGAGGCGGCTAAAGTCAGCGCGCAATTGGAGGGATTGGAAAGGGAGGCGCGGGTCATGGGGCAGGGCAGAAATGTCCGGAGGGAAGAGATGGTGGCGCGCTGGGGCGGGAGGGGGTGATTTCGCTTATGAAGTTGAGCAACGTCGCCTAGGTCGTGATGAGGAGGTGGCATGGTGCTGCGGGGGAAGGTGAAGGACGTATAGGATGAAAGGCAAAGTATCACCACACTTGTTCAGCAAAGCACTCTGGCCGGAGCGTGTAGTCAGCTCATGTCTCGGACCTACACAGGCTGCTTCTGGTGTAACCGGCCCAGGTTTCTCTTTGCAATGAAATCCAAGAACCTTTGTTGCCGCTCAGCTTCTTTCCAGGTCGATAGCGCTGTCATGCCTCTGCTGTCCTTGTTCTCATGCCCTGATTGCAACGGCGCCCACTGCACGCGCCTGTCCAGCTGAGTTCCGCTTTGCAAAACCAGGATTGGACCAACTCACGGCATTCTGCATCCCATACCACAGTCTCGCAGCTGGTTAAAACCACCCAAATTCCCAGATTTAGAAACAACATGCTTCCGAGACGGCCGCGGGTGGTCGTCCTGCCGGACCATGTGGGAGAGGCTAGCATGCCTTCCGAGTCAAATGTCTCAATCTCCCCCCAAGTCGAGACCACATGTTTTGAAGGCTATCACTCGCGTTTAAACATGGCTGATCACGTCATTGCCGGATTCCGAGGCTGAGGCTCTCACGTCTTCATATAGGATGCCCGTGATGGAGTGATGTGGTGATGGCTGTCTGCAGAGCCTGACCTGATCTGTTTCTGGCACGCACGCCGTTCCCGATCAACGGACTGTAGGCCAACGCGGACCCTTGCACATGACATGCTAGAGTCAATAAGACTTTGCCTTTGACTAGATACAAGCATCTATTTGTGTGTTAGTTATTGCATAGATAGATAGCTGTTACTGAGCCGACCTCCAACGTGTGTTGATTAGGTTCGCGATAGCTTCCTTTTTTCTACGAACACAACCAATCCACACGACTATTTCTTATTTGCTTTTATCGAGTTCCTTACATAAGGTTCACCATACTCTTGTGCCACTGCGTCTTGCTTAGCAACACTTAATGTGTATAAATTCTCGTGGTGTAAACCAGATCTCACGAGCTGACTAACTGATTTGGTTGGGAACTTATTTGTATACAGAAGAGCGGGAGGTAAGCAGGTCAGATTTTCTGGTAGCGTATGTAAACCCCTTTACATCCATATTTTCCCCTCTAAAACAACAGTTCGACGATTGATAAGAATGGCTGGTAAAAATTAGAAGATCGGCAGAGCAGGATTACTCTGAAAATTTTGAACAAATTACTTAGATACTTTGTGCTACTTACGGGTGTTTGTACTCCACGGACCACGGAATCTAGTTATGAGAATGTAGGTGGACAACAATGATACCCCTCAACATCACTCAGTATCACTCAATACAGAAGTGAACTTTTGAAACGACTCACGTCATCATGGCTCACGTCAGACTCAGCTATGCCCCTGTTGTTTCTTTTTGCTCGATATATATATACAGGCATGTCGAATCAAAATGACCTTCGTACCAATAACATTTGCCTCCTTCAGCACGCACCTTACTGCGGCAGTCGCTCTGGTGCTCGTTTTAACTCGTATCACTTTACATCCACTTTCGTCTGGAACACCTTGAATCGCAGCGGGCTGGGGCAGTGTTTACAACAAGTTCCACAATTGCCCGCGCGGCCGCGCCCCCTGTACCTTGAGAGAAGACGTTTCCGAATTGTCAATTTCCCCTTTTAGAATCCTTTTTTCGCCTCTTTGACCGCTCTGGCCCAACGTTTTTGCCCTTGAGTGTTGTAGAGTGTCATCAACAAATGTGTCAAGCGAGAAAACTAACAACCATGTCACAGTTTGTTATAAGAAGCGCTTGTCCCCAGGACACAAGGGGTCTGCGACCAATATTTTCTTTACGATACCTCAATTACTACAACATTTCGTGATGGCACAGATAGCAACCATCACCACGGCTCGGGAGGCCGACACCGCCCAGACGGCCAGGCTGCGTCTACTGGCTGTTGCCACAGAAGAGCCCGTCGTCGATGACCAAAAAACAAAGCCATTTTTTGAGCCGCCAGACAAGCTGTACTCCATGAAGGACATCCACGATGCCATTCCAAAACACTGCTTCGAGCGCAACTCACTCCTCTCCTTCGGCTACATGCTGCGAGACTTCGCCATGGTCTTTAGCCTCATGTGGCTGGCGGCAACCTTCCTTCCTAGCATTCAAAACGACTATGTGCGAAAGGCGGCCTGGCTGGCCTATTCGTTCCTCCAAGGTTGCTTCTTCACTGGGCTGTGGGAGCTGGCGCACGAGTGCGGCCACGGCGCGCTGAGTCCCAAGAAATGGGTCAACAACAGCATGGGCATGCTGATGCATTCCTTCCTGCTGGTGCCGTACCACTCATGGCGCTTCACGCACTCGACACACCACAAGACGACTAACAATATCGAAAAGGATATTGCGTTCGTGCCCGACGTCAAGGAGGACTGGGTGGCTAAGCGCAAGGGCAGAGATTGGTTCATGAAACTGCTGGAATTGGTCGAGGACATGCCCATGGCTGTGATGCTGGAGCTGCTCGGCCACCAGCTGGTCGCGTGGCCCGTCTACCTTATCATCAACAACTTTGCGCTCCCGCGGATGGCGGTTGTTGCGTGGTGGAAACGCTCGCATTTCTACTTTGGCGGGGACGGGCCCAATTTCAAGCCGGCCAACTCCAAGGATGTCATCATCTCGGATTTGGGCATTGCGGCAGCGCTGTCTGTCCTCTATGCGTGTGTACAGCTGTTTGGAAAGTGGAACGTGCTGCTCTTGTACGGATTTCCATATCTATGGACAAATCACTGGATCTGTAAGTTTTTTTCCCCCTTCCTACGGGAGCCCTCCCACCCACCTTCGCGGTGACACAAACAATGAAAGGGTTCCAAAGCAAAGAACTGAACATCTTCGACAGTGACCATCACCTTCCTCCAGCACACAGACTTTTCCATCCCCTACTACCCAACAAGGACCTGGACCTTCCTCCGTGGTGCGGCATCCACCGTCGATCGTGATTTTGGATTCATTGGGCGGGTACTCTTCCACGGCGCCATCGAGACGCATGTGCTGCACCACCATGCCTCGCGCATCCCGTTTTATCATGCCATTGAGGCCACAAAGGCCATCAGAGGCGTGATGGGCGTGCACTACCAAAGTGATTTCGAGACGCCCTACTTGTGGGCGTTCTGGAAGAATAGGAAGGCTTGTATGTTTGTGGAGGAGGTGGATAAGGGAAGCGATATTTACTTTTTCTCGCGGGAGAGTAAAAAGGACGCTATGAAGGGGTGAGATATAAAAAGGGGGGAACTCGGTACGGCATAGCAAACTATAGCACTCTCATCAATCTACAAGCTTGAAAAGAAAACAATATCGATCCAAGCACTTTGAAGTTGCCTACTTACTTACTTAGGTACTTATTGATTGCCCATAAGAGGTGTCTGCTCGTCGGGCACGTCGTCCTGGCCGTCTTCAAGTACCCAATACTTATCCACCAGCCTCTTTTCCACGCCCGTCCACCGCGCTACCGCATACAGAAACGCAAAGACAGGATTCAGCAACCAAAAGCCCCAACCAGCAATCCACGTATCCTGCAGGTACATAATCACCGCCACATGCAGCGGATTCCGCGCAATCCCATCCTCACCCACCAATCCATCCCGAGCCAAGCCATACCAGATATACAAGCCCTTCTCAAACCCTTCATTATCAACCTTGCTCCCAGCCGCCGCAGCACTGACCCGGACCAAAAACGACATGTCCTTCTGCTCGTCCTCCTCGCCCGCCGAAGATGATGATGATGACGGATTCCAGAAACGATGAAGACAACCAGGCGGCACAGTGGCCGTCTCGCCCGGTGCAAGGACGATCTCTTCACTGCCTTTTTGTATGTGCATGACTGACGACACGGCGGTGAAGGTTTCGGTGCGCACGGCGTGGTAGTGCAAGGGCACGCCGCCGCCGGCGCGCACGGTGACGTGGATCTCGGAGAATGCCTGGTTGGTCTCGGACATATACCGCTTGAAGGTGGCTATCTCGTGCGTGACGGGGTTGATGATGGTGCGCAGCGCCGAGCGGCGAAGGCCTGGTGGTAGTACAGTGTTGGAAACGGATCCCATTGTTTGAACTTTTATCTGGTAGTTTTTTGGTTCTGAGACGACAAGAGAGAGAGACAAAAGAGGATGTGCTGTATCCCCTCAGACTAGATGTCGCGTTCCTGGCTTATCAGATTATGTGCTGTGCCGCGCATCGCTTTTGGATTCTGTTGCTTGCTGTGATCCACCAGTATATCCACCATCAAGTTGCGTGCAGACCAATCATGATACATAGCGAATTCGCGAATATCTTCAAGACTTCAATATTGGCTGCACTCCCCTTTGATACTTCATCCAGTTGCAACAGATGTGGAAATAGGGCTGTTTGCACAACACTTTCACTGTTGACCTCTGTCTCTATAACTTGCATCAGACACGCTCGCGGAAGGTACTCATGGATTTCTTTGGATTCCTTTCCAACCAAGGTGTTTTCGGTTTAATTATGGATACACACTTGAGTTTGGACGTAATGGATTTGAAAAATACCAGACACCGTTTATATGCTGGTCAGGCCGTAGGGCGAGACGGAACCTTGATATGAATGGCCTGCAAGATATCGGGCTCAACAAAGGTACGATACCGAGTAGAGGTTCCATAGAGGAGACATATCTTTGTCATCATGCCCATATGATTGATATCCACGGACGCGTACACTTATATAAATCACATATGGTATGCCTAACATCCGGTTCATTAGTGATACCTATAACATTGACTCCATAATTGCTACTATACGCCAAACAACCCCCAATGCATCCACTCAATTGAAACCAAACACCTTCTTCAACTGATCCTGGAACGTCATTCCCAAGGGCCGACTCCTCCTTCCAACCACGCCCTCCTCACTATGGACACTGCTCCCAACTGACGCCGAGTACTCGCCCCTATGCCCACTCCCAATTCCACGCGTCCGATGATCCACCTTCATGCCCATCGACGAAGGTGCGCTCTCCTCCCATGTCCCAGATGCAACAGAACCATCGCCTAAAGTGCGATGCGGCGATCCAACGCGGCGCGAGGATGGCGGCGTCCATACTTTGGCAGGCAGCGACCTGTTCTCCGGGCCTGTGGGGACAGCGACTGCTAGTCCAGACTTGACATGTCCAGGCCTTCCCACGCTATAACGCTCCAAATATTCCGCCGAGGCAGACGGTCCTGCGTGCGCTGCTGAAATACCACCGAAGCGCACATGCTTACCACCTGCTCCCGACCCCCGGGAGCTCGACGGCCGCTGGACAGGCTCTTCGGCGATGAGAGTGAAGGGGCACGACATCTGGTCCGGCATGTATGTCGGAGCGATGGTTTTGCACTGTTTTTTGTGCGGAGGTACAGGCGGAGGCGCATCGGGGGGGCTGTTGTGCGATGGAACGGGCGGCGGAGTGGTCTGGTGGTCGGGGGCGGCTGTGTTTGAGCCTCGAGGCGAGAAATGTCTGTCGAGGACAGAGAACGGTCTTGGCTCATCTGGCTCGACACGCATGCTGGGGAGATGCTGCATCCACTTGGGAATGGGCTTGGTCGGACTTCTCTCGAACGCCGGCCTACCGAGGGGGTCGTGGATGTTGACATAAATAGGGGAGGGGGCACGGCGAGTGTCCTCCTGATTCTTAGTATCATGCAGACGTGAATGAACGGACGCCGCGGTCTCCGCCTCTCTTCGCGCCTCCCATCTCCTTCTCGACAGCCCGCCATCGAACCTGTCCACCCTCGCCAGTGCTAGCGGGATGAGGTGCTCCTCACTCAAGCTCTCCATTCCAATCTGTATTTCCTCCACACACCTCCTGCAAAGCGGGACCTCGTCAATCTCCCTGCCACTCTCCCTTCCGTCCTTGATCTGTACGCTGTTGTCTTGCGCAAAGAGCTTCTCAACTGTCCTTCCCTCCACCACCCGTCGATCCCCACACATCAAACACCCGTAGCAACCCCGATGCCAAAAACACCACCCGAGACTCACACACTCGTCGCCACGAAAGACGACTTCCCCGCACACCTAGCAGACGGCGAGATCGAGCAGGGCATTGTAGCAAGGCGTGCACGCGAGGCGGGCGCGGTGACCGATGGTGCGGGAGGGGTTTGTCGACGGGTGGTGAGGGCGCCAGCAGAAGGTGCAGAGGTAAGTCTCTGGACAGGCGGAAGGCGAGGAAGAATGAGGGATGGGCGGGTCTGGTGGAGGCGATGTGGGAGAGGCAAGTGGGGACGTGATCATGCTCTGTTGCTCAGGCTGGACAACGCCCTTTGTGTCTTCGTCAAAGTCAGATATGACGAGGCGGTAAGCTGGCCGTAGGGAAGGGGTGCCGCGGAAGTTTCCTCTGCCATTCAGGTCTGATGGAGTGCGATGGTGGGTGCATTGGAAAGGTGTCAGGTCGACCATTTTGATGGAGCAGGTTTGCGGGGACGGTAATGGTTTCGTTGTTCTGAACGAGTGTAAGACTGTTTGATAAGTGAGTGTGTGCAATTGAAAGATTGCGTTCATGATAATAGAATGTCATGGGATAGCGAGTGTTTGGTGATTGGGATGGACGGTCTTATGTTGTGGTGGGCAAACTCAGGAGGATCAGATGGTAGATAGGTTCGGTATCGGACCTTCTTGGTGGAAACAGAATATCATCCATCTTGCCATAGAAATTGCCGTTGATCAGTTTAGAGAGGCAGGAACACACCTTACAAATAGTAGTGTCTCTAGCCCCCATGCTCCGGACAGAAAACAACAATAAGTCAGTGCTGAGCTGTCATTGTGTAGAATGGCAACAGGCCTCATGATCGAATCGCATTTATATTCAGGTTGCTACCTTGTACAGCGAGTTCCTAACCTGGACATCATGGGCCCTCAAAACAAACCTCTGAATCAACCATTATTAACGCCAAAGACCTTTTATGCTCACCTGGGGAAAGTTCTCCCCTGCTCTCAAGTATCAACCACAAACTCCAGCCGCATCCCGTCCAGCCCGAGTACTGTACAATAAAACCTCAGGTGAACCAATCATACACTACATGCAATGAGTTGCCGGCGAAAAAAAGCCGTTGCACGAGAAGTCCTTGAAAGCATCGCAAGACCTCCGTCTACTCTGACAGAACCGTCGTTTTGCAGCAAGCGAAAATCGCACGCGACACATGAGTTTGGGAGACCTGCATCTCGTGTGGCTGGTGTCCACCCACCAATGGTTCAGGATCATGTTGACAGCCATGCAATCCTCGTGTTGGTACGACAACTGATGTTCGGCGGCCATGAAACGCCCAAACATGCTGCAGCAACCAATAATTTTATGACACGGGCCTTAAGAAACCAATAGGCTTCAAACCGAGTCCATGTCCAAAGAATCATCGCGTCGATGCTGAGATCACCTTTTCCAGACGAACCAAAACGTGACACCAAGTCCCTTACCAAGGGCTGTCTAGTGAGTGATGAAAATACCACTCTTCCAAATAGCAGCCGCATCACGTGCAACTGATCAGACTTTACAACGAGGACTCCCTCCTACCAGAGCCCCATCTCACTTCCTCTGCTTTGGCTGAGCAAGATAGGCCAAACGATCAAGGCTGATGCTTCCTGACCTGTGACCCACACTGGGACTAGCAGCAGCGGATGGAATGCCAGACTTGAAGGGCGACCTCTTCATAATCTTGCTGGGAGTTCGGATACCGTTGGGCTTCCGAGCACTAGCCAACCGCGGCGCGACCAGCGCCTCGCCTTCAGGAACAGCCCTACTCTTAGCCTTCTTCGCAGCACGCTCGGCCGCCTCGCGTTCGGCCTCCTCCTCGTCATCCTCAACGCGGTGACGCTTCTTACTGGAAACGCCGTGGGCAAAGGTCTTGGGATCAAAGGATGAGGTATGCTTAGACTGCTGGAGGTAGGGCGGAACGTTCTCCTTGCCGCGAGGGGCGGCTGAATTGGGAGCGGGAACGACGGGGAAGGGAGAGGAGGTTCCGGACCCGGGTGGTGCCATGGAAGGGCGCACCTGCCGCACGCTGGACTGTCCCAAGTGCCCACCGAAGCCCTTGGGCGAGTCGCTACCGAATCTAATGGTATGATCGCTGCGAAATGTGAAAGTGCCAGGAGCCGCAGGGGGCAGAACCGGCTCACGCGGCGACTCGCTGGCGGAGGAAGAGGCTCCCGGTTCTGATGCCAGCCTTGGCAAAGGGCGGACGCCACTCAAATCAGGGTACGAGACGGTATCGCCAGCGTGTCCTTCCAGAACCGCGTCAAGGGACGGGTAGTTGACTAGGCTGCTGGCCGCCTTGCACCGAGGAATGCCAGTCTTGACAGGGGAGGGAGAGTTTTGAGCGAGAGCAGCGTGCTTCGGTGCCGGTGTGAAGTCGCCACGCTGAGCGACTCGCTTTCCAGGTGTAGTGAAGGGAGCGGGAGGAAAGTCTTTCTGCGTACGAGCGGGTGCAGGCGTCTTGGATGTTGTAGCAACAGGCTTAGGGATGCTGTACTTGGACACAGATGCCGCTGACTTGTGCTTGGCAAACATTGACTTGACTCTATCAGACAGACTTGTGCTTCGCATCTTCGCAGCAGGTGGGGCATCCTCCATCTTGACATCCTCGGACTCGTGGTGAAAGGTTGTGGTGGAGGACTTCTTCAGGCCGGTCAGGTTGATCTTTGAAGGAGACCTAAGGAGAGAACGTGCAGCTGTCGTAGGGGTCTTGGCGGCGGCAGCTCGCGCAAGAGAGGCCTGAGTGGGCGACATCAAGTTGGCGAGGGTCTTGGCGCGAGGAATACCGCGTGAGTCCTTTCCTGGAGTCTTGGGTCGAGGGATGTTGCTGCCATCGCGCGAAACGGGACGGTTGGTGGAAGCGTCGTCGTCTAGGTGCTGTCGGACACGCTTGGCAGGGGAGTCAGTGACCTCGTCGGGCGTGTGAACCTTCTTGGCTGACTTGACTGAAACATTCTGAGCTGCAGTCTTGGAGCGCGGCGTCTGGGCGTCATCGAGGTTGGCCTTGGACTGGGTGCGCTTCAGGCTCTTGACATTGCTGGAAGAGCTGCCGGGGTAGCACGTGCTTGGGCAGCACGAAATGCAGAAGGGTGGTTCTTGATAGAGTCCATCTTCCTGAACTGAGACATGTGGACGTCCGAGTAGCGACCAGCCTTGCCTTTGGGCTTTGCGATTTTGCGAGTGTTGATCTGCTCATCCTGTTTGCCCTCCTGCTGACGCTGGGCAACAAGCTCGGCTTTGATCTTGACTGCCTGCTCGCGAATCTCGTTCATCATGCGCAGAGCCTCAGGGCCAAGGTTGTTGTCGGAAGCAGTAGCGGTGTTCGAACCGAATGAGAAGGCGAAGGGCGAAGAAGGGACGTTGGACTTGGAGGGGGTCGACTGGTGAGGGCCGACACCCGGAGTTGCAGTGGTCTTGGCCTTGATGTCGGTAAAGCCGAGGCGTAAGGCTGACGATGGTGCTGGCATGGTGCCATTGTGGTATTTGGCTGGGTGCATCTCGGACTTGGGTGGTTTGATGACGACGGCGTCGGAGGGGGTTTGAGGCGGCTTTTGGATAGGGGACGACATGACGGCAGCGAGGCTTTGGATGGTGTTGTCGGCAGGGCTCTCCTCACGCTCGGCGACGGAGTCAAGGCTGGAAGTAGTGGCTGTCTTCTTTGTCTTTGAGGGGGTCTGTCCAGCGAATTGATGGTGGTGAGCAATGGGAGCATTCATCAGTTGTAGGCTGTCTCCTCGCCTCGCCAAGACTGTTTATTTGTTTACTCGCACTTACCTGCATGGCACTAGCCAGTCGCGCAGATCGACGACGAGCCATGATGGCAAAAGAGAGAGTCTTCGGTGGTTTCGAAAGCAAGCTGGAAATGATGAGAAGGAAGGAGATTGAAGGTCTCAAAGCGACTGATTGGAATGGAGGCGCGTCACGTTTGTGGTGGTCCTGATTGGTGACGTTACGGGTTGGGAGAGGATTGTAAGAAAGGCGCGACTCGACTCAACGTCCGACTTTGGTTGCAAAGTAAACAAATCCAAATGTGGCCCTGGCGCCGCTAGCAGGGATATGCCTGGTCACACCACACTCGGGGCCACCCGCAGTTCAACCATCAACCGCTAAACCCAATCTCCACTTCAAGTGAAGCAATAGACAATAGTATTTAGTAGGCCATACATTTACTAGTAGATATCGCAATTGACACAGCATTATTACGTTAATACAGTGCACAATTCGAACTTCATGAGCGCGCCGGAATATCAATGCTTCAAACCCCAAGCAGGCCAAACTTGTGCGATCTCTGCCAAGGGCTCACCGTCTCTCAGCTGATACTTCCCCAGTACTATCGCCATGCGGAAACTAGGCGAGCACTTCATGATTCGATGGCGACGTGCGAGCTCTGCGCTCTGATCAGCTACAGGCTTGACCATGGAGTTGGACGCCGCTCATCGATTCTATCCCCGAGGCCCAACCAAGAGGCGCCACTGCTAAGCCCTTTCGACGACGCTGGAAGCATTACAACAGGACAGGGCCCCAGCAGTACCATCAAACTGGCATTCGTTCCTAGATATGATCGCGAAGGTTTGAGTCCCGAGCTTGCACTTCCCGCCACGTCAGGATTCACAGAGATTGGCATTTGGCGGTACAGCGAGTATCGCGTCTCAGAATTTCACGTCGCTGTGGAGGAGGGGGATGCACTCGGAACTCCTGGTGACAACTCGAGTGAGGAACACGCCAACGTTTTCTTCCCTGGTCGCACAATCGTCAGCAATCAGACCCCGAGCGAGGCGCTGTTCGACATTGTCCGAGACTGGTTGAAGACTTGCGAGCAATCGCGAGATCATCTGGCTTCTAAATGCACGACCAACTTTGCGGATGACCAAGATCCTCCGCTGCCCACTCGCATCATCGATGTGGGAAAAGACGGCTCGGATCCTCGTCTGGTATCGTCCGTGAGTAATCAAAGAGGTCGATATGTAGCTTTAAGTCACTGCTGGGGGGGCATGCAACCTGTGCAGACCAAGAAACACGATGGATCTCTGGATCGACACACGAAACAGGGTATACCAAAGGCCATTCTTCCAAAAACATTTCACGACGCAGTCATCATCACAAGAAAGCTAGGAATCCGTTATCTCTGGATCGATAGCCTATGCATCATCCAGGACGATGAGAAGGACTGGCAGCGCGAATCCGGGCGTATGAGCACGCTCTACTGGAACAGCACCATCACAATATCGGCGACAGGTGCAATAGACAGTACAAAGGGCTGTTTCCTACCGGAAGCCTGTGGAGACGCGGTTGCCCTGCCTTCAACATTCAGCAAAAGGGGTGGCCAACCTTATGCACTGCGACATCAATACAACATCAGAGCGAAAGACCGGTGGCAACAGCAGGTCACGAGCGGCTTGATCATGTCAAGAGCTTGGACGCTACAAGAGCGCTGGCTTTCGGGCAAGATCTTGCACTGCTGCGCGGGTCAGTGGTTCTGGGAGTGTTGCTCGTCGAAGCAATCGCAGAGTGGCTTCGAGGAAGAGACTCATCTTGGGCCACGAGATCCGAGACATCTCTTTCACAGCTGGAGATCGGCCTCATTCCGTTTGAAGTTGGACGTGTTGATGAGGGCTTTTGGGGGCGTGTATGAAATCCAAGTCTCACCTCGTGCGCAGAGTGCGAAGCCCTTGAGGGTCGACTTGAGACCGGACCCAGATGCGAAAGCACTGAATCAAGCAGCCATTGTGGTCACGCAAAGAAGCGATGGACTGCTTTTTTCCTTCCTTCGCGATGTCCTTCGCGATCGAAATCGCTACACGCATTGGTATCGCGACTTTGTCTCGGCTTTTTCCAAATGCAATCTTACCAAAACGCAGGATAAGCTCCCAGCCCTAGCTGGGATAGCAGCAGCTGTCCATGATATTGTGCGGGATACTTATCTTGCGGGGCACTGGCGCCGGGATCTAGAGTCGAGTCTTCTCTGGTATGCTCCCAGGACAACGAAATCTGCTTCCGAATCACAGGTGCCAAATCGACCTGCAACTTACAGAGCCCCATCTTGGGCCTGGGCAAGTGTTGACGGCGAAGTGAAATGGTACCCTGTGAAGGGGGACATGGATCTGAAAGTTCTTGAGGCTACCACAGAATTGGTGCAAGAGGATAGCCCTTTCGGACAGGTCAAGGATGGTCACCTTGTAGTGACCGGTCGCACTGCGAGTGCAAGATGGGATGGAAGCTCAAAGGCATGGCGGTTCTCATCCCCCGCAGGGGACTGGACGATCGACCCCAAAGGAGATGCAGTCTTGGGCCTGAACATTCTCGATGAGGTCGGTAATGACATCGGGACGGTGACGTTTGACGGCGTTCTCAAAACCATGTTACCAAACACTGTCGTCAAACCCCATAGTGATGAGGTAGAACTTGATGAGCAGCGACTTCAAAACGAAGGGTCTGCCTATGATGCAGTTGGGGGGCACAAGATACTGCCTATGGAATTGATATTTCTGTTGGTAGGCTCTTCAACTGCATCGACGATTGTGGGCCCTTCACCAAAGAGTATAATCCGCACGAGCTCGTACACCCCTAGCCAGGGTCCAAGCAGAGAACAAGCAGCAAGTTCGATGACTTATGCGCTGATTTTATCTAGAACAGCGGACATTGCGGATACTAAGTTTGTCCGAGTAGGAATAGCTATTATCTATCCACATTTCTGGGATGATTCCAGGTGGATCGAAGACACTATTACTATAATATGAGTTCTTACATAATATAGATATTAAGAATATACTAGATGAAACTAGAGACAGCCTCGCTAGTATAAGGCCAATTCGAGTATAAAGTAAACGATAATAAAAAAATAACGATATAAGCCTCTTCCTCTTCTTCTCCTTCTTCTCATTCTACTTCTGCCTCGTCATCATCGCCATCGTCACTCATTAGGTGACGAGGGTCATCCATGACCCAAAACAGCAGCAGCTGCTCCATTAACCGAAACAGCGCAAAAGCCATATACGGTGTCCCCGCGTTCGCGAACGGAAATGCCATCAGACATGCGCAGCCCTAGCGGCCGTCCCAGTGCGAAGATAATCTGCTCCAAGTATCTCCGAATGCGCCGCATCCACACTTCGGGCCATTGGACCTGCACCTGCTATTCAATATAATGCGCGTCGGGCCGCGGCGGCAAGCCGGCCCACTGCTGCCGCGCGAGCTCCCCGGCTAACACGGCAAGACCCAGGTCGCTGTTGTTGGCTCGAGCAGCTTCTTCTTCTTCTTCTTCCACCTCCTCTCGCATACCGCCCCCCTCCCCTTGTATTGTTGTCTTGTTGCTGCATGGGAAAGACGCGGTCAATGGTCCAGGCCTCGGAAATGTCTTGGAGCGTGGGCTGGTGGGGCAGCTGATTCCGGGAGAGGCAATGGGGCCATGTCGGGCAGCGTAGGGTTGCGCGGAGGTCCTGGACGGAGACGCCACGCAGATCCACACCGTCAGCGCGGTGGAGGGCGCCGTAGATGAGGAATTCAGTCTGGATGTCAGGTGCTTCTGGGTCTAGAAAGAGGGCTTGTTGGTGGAAGACACGCAAGTGGCGGTCGGGGATCGTCCATGTGTCAAGTACGGTGATCTCGGCCGCTACATCAGCATCGTGGAATACCCAGTCACACCGGAGACCTGCTTCTTGCAAGGCTTGAGTCTCGTGATCGCCGGGATAATGCGCTAAGGCGAAGTACAGGGCCGTCTCGAAGTCACATGACCAGCTGGTCAAAGGCGTGTCGAATCGTCGTGCTGAGATGTGCCAATCGGCCGCTTCTCGTAGGGCGTTGAAGTTCTGGCGTCTGGGGTGGTTTAGCATCGTCGGATCTGCGAAGTGGGCATAGGGCACGATACGATCCTTCTCGTTGGTCATACGAACAGTTTGACTCTTGACAGAATTGCTATCAGCATCATCTGATGATGAAGGTTCGCTCTCGGATTCATTACCACCGCTCTGTGAGTTGGATCCTCGGAAGAGGAAGCGAGGAAGGTCACCACCGCTTAGCATGAGATCATGGATTTTAGATCCTCATGAGAAGGATTATGATTTGCCTTGATTTTGAACTCCTCGAGGAGTCTTTCTTCTTCATAATCTAAATCAGATAACAACATTAGTTGTATGTTCGGGGTGCTCTCACGATCATTCTCTGATGGCGAGGCGCGTATTTTCCCCAGTCTGGCGTTGATGGCATTAGATCTACGATTAAATGCATTAGCATCTTCATCGTACAAGGCACCTTCCGTCCTCGTCTCCTTGAGCTATAAAATTGGTCGAAGACCCTCGACTTGAAGCTCTTCCTCATTCATGAGTTGAACGTCGTCATCATTTTCAGAAATTAGTTGTCTTAGTCTTCCTCAATTGCGACGAGTCTAGCATTGATATTTCGGTAAACAGTGTTTAGAAGAGGACATAACAGCAGACACAATCCTCTTTGTTGCGCGGGACTACAGCACATAGCCTCTCAGGTATTCGCTAATCTGGAAGCATGGTCCATTGTGCCATTGAATACGCGGTCGCTATGACCTATATACAATTGACCAACCACCCTGAGGCTGCAGACAAAGACTTCTAATTATATGCTGCCTAGGTACCTAGGTAGGTACTAGCTGGCCTCCAGCAATACCATTCAGCGTGCACTTAGTCAGGAGTCACATCATGTTGTCAATTGCGCCTTTCAGAGTTCTTCGACACGGCAATGGTGGGCTATTGATGACACTAGGATGCTAGAACCTGAATCTAGATCGTCCAAGATTGGGTGCCGTATTAGCAACGTTTCCGGTCATTGACAAGTACATCGTCACATCGTCACATCGTCAAAGACATTTGGTAGGTTCGACCATGACCCGTACATGCGAAGCCGTTGCAGCACGAGGATCGTGTTTGTTTGAAATGAAGACGAGCAACTACGTTCAGGGAGCAGGTTTCCCACGCGGGGAATGAGGGCATCGTGCAAAGACTCGTGTAGCCAAGCCCCTCATTAATAGGCGGCCCAGGTCACAATCCTCGGCCCGGTTTCATTGTTCGGGAACGTGAATGTATGCAGCTGACGCAGAACTACTGCAGCAAAGGCAACACTGCATGAAGATAGACGCATTTTGACGCATGTCAGATCCTGAGGGCACATGTTATCATCCGCTGTCACTCTGGAGGTATACTGCGAGTCGCTGAGCCGCAGTACTTCGCTCGGAGGTTTGACTGGCGAGGCAAGGCTCTCACGTCGTTCGTTGATGAGGTGGTGGAGGGGGACAGGTGGGGACTTTGCGCCAAGATGAGCTTGCAGTGTCGTCGGATGTCGTCGGACGTCGGAGGCATTGTTCCGTGCGCACGGGGCTGCTGTTGCTGTCCGGATCAACCTTCCTAAAGAAGACATAGAAGGAACTCCAGCTGTGTTTTCGGCTGCCCCACATTTTCCAGGGCGGACCCCTCCTGGAAGCCTCCGAGGAAATGCACAATTGCATAGCTGCGTCCCCTGTCGCACAACCTCCTCTCCGCCCTTCCACAGACTACCAATGAGCACCACCACCACCACCACCACCACGTCCGCTACTACCGCAGCGGAAACCAAGCACACGAGCTAGCCATCGTTGCAAAACCCGCTGTGCCGTACAAGGCCGCCCGGGATCTGCTTTGATGCCTCGCTCCAAGCCAGGCCGTGGCAAGTGGCTTGTTTGCCGCTTGTTGGCACCCTTGCAGACACCGAGAGGGTATTGCACATATTGCACGGCATAAGGATCGCAAATTCTTGTCAGCCAGTCCAGGCAGGTCACTGTGGACCTCTCGGCTCCATGTTCGTTGTTTGGGCAGCTTCGTCTCACCAGACCTTCGCTCGGTGGTCTTCCCTACGCCAAGGGAGCGAGCGACATTCAGGTTGGGCAGCTGACCTTCTTTAGCATCAGCATGTACGGAATTGAATTTGACAGGTCACGACCCAAGCTGCCAAGGTCGACCGGGTGGAATGCTGCCAACAGTCTCGAGCATGTCGCCTTTCTTTCCGCCGGATTCTAATCTGCTCTCGATGGTGCACGGTGACGCTGGTGGGCCAATGGAAGCCGGTCACTGCTCATAATCGACATGACTGGCGATTATTGCGAAGCATGCGCAGAGCTGGATCAAGTTTCTGGTTCTGACGACTATTTGGCTGCTGTTATGTGGCGGACCAAACTGCAACGTGACTGACTGCATCATCGCCCGCTACTTAGACGTCAAGAATCTTCCGTGACGCGCAGCTGCTAGCCCCAAGGATGGCCGCTGCGAACATGAACGAGGTTCAAGCCGGATGCTGAAAATACCTCGTCCAGAGGTACCGCTCCAAAGCCATGACCGGAATCGCTCTTCAGCCAGACCCCCAAGCCAGTGCCTGCAGTCGGATGAGAACTCTTCCTCTCTGTACCCCAGCGAGCATCTGACCGAAAGGCCGTTTCCGGTTGGTTTCTCCACCTTAGGCGAGGCTGAAGTGCCGATGTCGCTCGCTACAGACCCACCCAGCCACCTTAAGCTCACGATCTAAAGATTGGGTTCCTGCGCACTCATCAAGACATGACGAGCGTCCCACGCCGGCAGATCTATTTTATTTCATATGAGAAACACGACTCGCACCTATTCTCATCCGCTTGCCATACTACCATCCGCTCCGCTCCGCCTACCAAGACAATTGGTGTCAAAGAGCTCTTGGAAAACCTTCCGGAGTCCATTCGCAGGCAAATGAGCATGGATAGCCTCCAAGTCTCCGCTCATCGGCGACCTCCGACTTACATACTCAAGACGGCGAGCTCGAATGCATCCTGTAATCAGAATTGCCCCTGAGTATGGACAGCTAAACTGCCTTAGGAACAAGCACTTTGATGGAAACGACCAGGCAGCCGCCAGAGTGGAAAAGCCCCTCAAACACATTCACTGTACAGTTGGCCGAGCGCAAAATTGATCACGCTCGCGATCATGACGTCGAGTCTGCAATGGCAAACTTTTTCTGTCTGGTGCCCTGGAAGAAGCTACTACCGTACAGGTTGATGGGGTCAGAAAGCCACGACTCGCGCAGTGCTTGATTTCCCCCCCAAGCGCAACCTTTGGCTTAAATGAGCATCATGAGAGCCGAAAAAGGACAGCTCTTGGGCCTGACTGCTCACGAAAGGATTTGATCACAAAGTCCCATCCGAATGGACGCTCGTTATTTGCCTCGCTGGTTCGCCAGTCTCAATCACCCAAGACACAGTGTCGTCTGTCGAAGATTTCCCGCAGAACCCACTGCCCCATGCTCGCCTCGAGGTTCGCAATTTGCCTTTGCACGGTCATCCAAATACACTGCGAAGTAGTCGGCGAATTTTGGCAGCCAAAATTGGCAACAAGCTCCTCAATTACGCAGCTCTTGCCAAGGCCGAGCGAGAGATGTCCGCACCACAACAGCGTCACACCGTGCATTTTGGCCAGGAACAACTGGAGCTTTGATCCAGGGGAATGTAACAATGTTCTGGACCTCAGCTGGGTTAATCTGCTGCTGTCCCACACTTATGCACCGTCACACACGAATCAGAAGACGAGAGCGTGAGGCTCCAACTGATTCCAACCGGAAAGCTGGAGAATCGGAAAGGCCAACCCTCGTACTTCGTGTTTACATGAGCAGCAGCGAGGACGCGAAGCGGAGTCTGAAAGTGGGTGGGAAGGGGGCTGCAAGAATACAAAATACCACTTGGTGTCAAGATGATCGTAGATCTGAAGAATGACCTTGCCATCACAGGATGTCACCCCGTGCAACAACACAAAACTCAAATTAGATTTAACAGACGACTTACGCCAATGACAATGTGGTGACTGACAGAAAAACGAAAGATCTTTGCGTCATGGTTATAAGCAGTCCCTCTGAGGGATTATAGGGTTTTAGACGCTGGGCACGCTGCTGTAGGCTTCGGCTAAGGGAGGCACAGGTCTGCAGCAATCAAACGTGAGAGGGCGGCGCATGAACTTGCACTGCAAGTACCGCGGCCAGATCATGACTAAAATCCGCTTCACCCCAAATTTTGCATCGTCTCCGCTCAAGTTTCCTCGCCCTGGATGCTTCCCGAGCTGCTGGCATGTTTCGGGCCTGACTGTGGTTCTGGAGAGAAATTTTCACTAGTTGCGCCTTCCAATATTTCATCATCCGTTGATCACAGACTCACCAACGCCCACGGCCGCCAGGAAGAGCATCACCGCCCATTGAGAGACTGAGACAGACAACGAATCTGAACAAAACCCCAACGCTACGACAGCTTCCACAGTGCTTCGAGAAGCGCGACCGCTCCCTGCAACTAATAAGACCTGGTCGAGCTACTAGCGGTTCACTGCCTGCCAAGTCGTACTTCCGGGTCAGGTGTTGCGAGGGCGGGACCGGTGTACCATCGCTGGGCTTGCTGCAACAGGACGACAACGGTCAAGACCCTTTACCCTGCTTGCTGCGTGGAGACACCCAATTCGAGGAACAGAAATCGACATTCGGAGTTGGAGGTGCGGGAGGAGGTCATCCTCTGTACGCTCACTCATTGACGGTACGCAGCCTGTGGAAGTCAACTCTGGGCAACCGGATTCCAGGAGACACACCGGAATAACTGCAGGCCACGAAACTTCAGAAAGGGCTCAGGGCGACTTTTATATCCGACGGCCAGTTGCTCGCGCTCGACTCAGCACCAGTGGATCGCTAGCAGTGTTGAGTTCACGTTACCTAAAAGCCCACTTCACCAGTTGTCGTGGCCAGGACCCTCAATCATCTGGGCACGCGGCGGGAGGGGACCCCTAGCAGCTTTTCAACTACCCCTAGCCCCTCTGCATCGGGCTACCAATTTGGAGCGTCCAGTCGCTGCGAACTTGACCCTTTCCAGGCATTGCGGTCCGAGGTCGTTCCCCCACAAGAGATTTCCGGGCGATCTATTTCAATTACGTATAAACCGGCGCCCGTCTGCCTTTTCTTTACACACACAAACTCTACGCCCTGTCACCGTCCATTTTCTTATCTCTGGGCCATCTGAAATCGACCTCGACAATCTGCCCAATTCGACTACCCCCCCCCCCCACAGCGAGCCACGCTTTGATCTTGCAGCCGTCTGATCTCCGCCTCCCTGGTAAGGACCAGCCTATCCTGGACGTCAATCAGGCACGAGTGCCACTGCCAGACCCAAACTGCCGGGTCTGCAGGCTGCCCTAGCGACCAGGCCTGCTGCCCTGATTGGCGGCTATACCCCAGATTGCCTTTGAAGCTTCCCCGGACCGTATCACTGATTAGGCATTTTGCAATCCCAGCTTTTACCGCTCCTGCGAGTTTATCTACACTCTCAGCCCTATCTCGATACTTCCGAGATAACGGCTTGCCGTGCCAGTGTTACCTTTCAGCCACAAGCTCTCTTGTCATTGCCACAGGCCTGTCCTACCCCCAGTCGTTCCAGGTAGCCGGTAGACAGGCCTCTCGGCTACATCCGACGTGGCAAAAGGCTTGAAAGCCACAGCCTCGCACTCGGTGTAGCCTCCCACGTGGGTCTCAGCCTCGGCGTGTGTGAGCGCAAGTCTCTAAGAGACCGAGACACTTGCCGCCCCTCTCACATTTTCGGCAAAAGGTCTCCACTACGCGTACCGATACAGGCATGGCATCGGACAAGCCCAATTGCGATGACAAGAAAGATCCTATCAAGCTCGATAGCGAAGAGTCGCCCATAGGATCTAGTGTGGATGGAGAGTCGGGCGAGCCTGGCGATGGCGAGGGTGAAGGTGATGGCACCGGCCTGGCAAACCCACCAGAGCAGGCCCCAAAGCGGAAGGGTGGTCGCAAGCCGGTATGTGCAAGAAGTCTTTCTCCCTTATCAATGGCCTGTTGAGTAGGCTTCCCGCCATGCATGCGTGCACCTTTCGGCCGAGAGAAGACCCGGGAATGGCACACTACTCTGGGGACTGGAAATTGCTTTTGTTTGTGTGACAACTCGCGGACTGACAAGTAGTAGATCTACGCAACCACGGAGGAGAGGAAACAGCGCAACAGGCAAGCACAGGCTGCCTTTCGAGAGCGCCGAACAGAATATATCAAGCAACTCGAGCATACAATCGGGGTGCATGAGCAGACTTTGGCGAATCTCAACGCGGCCCACCGCACGGCAGCGGATGAGTGCCTCATGCTGAGGTACAAAAATTCCCTGCTGGAACGAATTCTTCTTGAAAAGGGTAACTTGGACTTCCTTCGCCAACAGCCAAGGTCGTAGTATATTGACACGCCCACACAGGTATCGACGTACAAGCTGAGCTCCAGGCCAAGCATGGTAGCCCGAACTTTGGACCAAAACACATGCCCGCGATGATCCCTCCACCGCCAATATCACGCACACTCCTCAACCGCCACGGCTCTCGGCGCTCAACGTCCAGCATCGCCCCGAAAATCGAAAGTGCCGGAACCTACAACCAGCTACCCCCACTCCAACCGCAGCACGTCTCTCCCAAGTCCCAGCGACCCCCAGCAGCACCCTCACCTACCGAAGGGGCCTTTGGTGGGCCATCTCCTGCATCATCGGACGGCGCGCTGAGGCTCAAGCAGCAGCAACAGCAGCAGCAAATGGTACCACCCGCAAGAATGATGCCGCCTGCTATGCACCAGCAGCAACAGCCGCAGATGACGAGAATGGGAAGTGGCGCGGGCGGTGCGAGTGCCGCGAGTGCGCCGTTCTACCAAACACCGCAGTATCAGAGCCATCTTCAACAATTGGGTAAGCTATACCGCGTTGCCGCGCAAAAGCAAGGCTTCACCCCTTCTTCTTCAGATCTTGCTGACGTGTTTTTCCTCTTGTAGAACAAGAATACGACGCCGACATAATGGACGAGCAGCAAGGGCAGGAAGGCGAGGATGGGCCGGGGCCATACCCGGGCGCGGCGTACGCGTCGCATGCATCGGCTCAACAGCAGCAACAACAAATGAGCCCCATAGCGACGACGGCGCCAGGGCAGCCACCACAGGGCATGTCGATGGCAAATATGCTGGATCCGGCTATGGACTGGGATCCGTTTGGGCTGAGCGCCAGCATGCAGTTCCCGACGTCGTTCTCGTTTGATACGAGCAATATGAGATGAACGGCGGCGAATGCGCCCTCTGACATCACCTGTCACCGGCAACCCTATAATTCAAGGGCGGAAACAAACCTATCAACCACCTGCATTGCTTCACGCGGGAGGAGGTCTCGGGCATATCGACATATACAAGATTCGAAACGGAAGAGGGTCACAGGACACAAAAGTTTGTTGGGTTTTGGTATTCGATACCCCCGTGTGCAACGCACGCACGCACACATTGCATCGCAAACGGCAACACGTAACAAACGAGCGTCATTAGGCCGACCATGCTTACGCTAATTGGCCAAAAAGCGATGCTGAGGCTGTATATAGAGGGTACACACGTGCAACCCCCTCCCCTTGTTTTTTTCGCGGCATCTACACTTGACGGTGTGAACAATCACGGCAACGACAAAACTGCATGGCCTGGCTAGGTCGGCGTGAGTGGGTTTGGTTTGAAAAAAAAAGTAAAAAACTGGAAAGGTGCAACGGATTTGGAGGCGGTTGGGTCCTGTTTTTCTGGGAAAAGAAAAGTATGCTTTTGAAGTTCGTTACCCTTCTTGGTGTTCATATTGGATGATAGGTGGCTTGTTGAGCGAAGGCCATGAGTATGCACAGGTACACACGGCGGTGACCTCTTACGGTTTAGGATACAGATTCAGGCCACTAAACGTGCACTGGAAATAGTGAATACGAGAGAGAGAGAGAGAGAGGATGCGTCAGAGAGAGTATTGGTGATGGGAGATTGTAGGGGCCTATCTGTGCCCGGTGCAGGCCAGGACGACTCCTGCTGCCCGCCCTGCCTGCGTGCAAGATCACGTCGGCGTAGGTGTGCTGAGATGGTTTTACACATGGTTAGTCATCTCAGTCTCCAAAGGTCAGGGCAATGATCTTAGGATTGCTCGGCTGCAAAGCTGCCAAAAATGGAATCCTCATTTCAAAATGTTGCCACCCTTCCAGAATTCTATATGCTTCCGGTTCACCACTTTGTTACACACGAGGAATAGGCAATGATGATATGGTTGGGCCCAGGTTTATTCACCAATTCGGCACTTGAAAGCCTAGATGATGAACGAAAGGAACGCGGGTTGTTATTCGTATGTAGTAAGGATGTTGCAGAGGATGAAAATGAGTCCTCTCTAGTCTGAGGCCCTCGTCCTTCAAATTTCCGTTGGAGGCCTGTCCATCGTGGCTGCCTACACACTCTTTCGTTAGGTACGTAAGTCTCCTTTCAAGCTAGGGAGCTGCTGTAGCAACTTGCACAAATATCTGAAATGCACCCTCCCATTTGTGAACAGTGTCCTGTTTTCTATCAAAGTTCGTTGGAGCTAGCTTGTGGTGAGCTTCACGAATCTCGCGCCTGTAAATAATATCAATGTTTACTTCCAGCTAGTAGTCGAGGTTTGATCCTGATCATGATGTTCTCCGGATTCGACGTTTTTCTTCGGTGCTTTTCTCCTCAAGCTTGTATGCAGGTGAGTTTTGGTTCTTTTGAGGACATTGACCGAGGAATTTGCAACGCTCTTCAGCGGCACTCGGCAAACTCTGTTGCTCGGAGTAGAGCCTGCCTATCCTCCAGTACGCACGAATGAAGAGCATTAGTAGGGGAGTTAAAGTATTCCGTTCGCAGAATGAATAAATTCAAATGGACTGCTTGAAAGCGTTTCGACAAAGCGGCCCTTGAACAGAATTAGCTTCCATCCGATGGCTATTTTTGTTTGGCTTTCTCTAGATCCCCGACCGGCGCCACCAAGCAAACATTGAGTTGCGCGGCCAACTGCGCGTATCTACCTACCTACCTAATTAGTCCATGATCGGTGCGGAAGTGCCTTTGGAGTTGGGGCCTAGTGCCGCGTCAAGTTTTTGATAATGCCGAGCTTTTTCGGCCGAGTGGATGGTTCAGTGTTGGGTTTAGTAAGAGACACGGGAATTAAGGGTCCAAGCTAGTGCTAGGTACGGCGCGCAGAACCATCAACACTAATAGAAAGGAGACAACAGCTCCGGTGGCCAGGCGATGGCTCTGTTTCATGAAACGGCAGTTCAAACCCGAGAAAAAGCAAAGTGCTTACCGGGTACAGAATAAGCCATTCACCGAGCGGTGAGCATCCTCTAAAAAGGGAGGATTAAGTCAGGTACCTAGCGCACGATCCCACATAATTCCTACACATGACAAATTTCACATAGGAGCAGGTATCTATCACCAAAGTCCAGCCCACGTTCAGTGCAGCCGCATGTACAGCGTTCAACTGCAGCAGGGCAACATACATACAGCCCTGGAGTTGAATGAACAACCCGAGGTCTGTTGTCGGTTTGCAGATGGTCTACTTTGATATGCAGACACCAAACAAAAAAAGGAAGGATGTCATTTACAGACTGTAGTTCAGCCCTATGCTAACGCAATCTGGAATAATTTAAGCTTGAAAGCTACGTCGTCATCCATGATCCGTTCCCTCCTTCAAGTTAGCTGTGACCTGCTCGGCGCAAGGTCCGTTCGCCGAATGTGATATATCACACAGCCAACCGTCTGGCTGGATGTCAGGTAGGCAGGCCGTTGTTTGTTTGAAACGTCTGACTTATAAGACGAACGACAGCTGTTCTAGCTTTTGTGAAAGTTCAGACCAGTCTTGGCACTCCCAGGCCATCGATTTCTGTTAATCATGATCTTACACACTCTTTTCTCACGAGCCACAGGCAGTGTGCTACTAGGACTACCTGTCCTTGCCAGCGCATCATTGTATGAGAAAGTTGTTCAGACCGAGTCCGGACCCGTATACGGATATCCAGCATTCAACACCACTCCGAGCGATGACTTGACCAATTGGAAAGAAATCGCAGTCTGGAAAGGCATCAAATTTGCAGCTGACACTGGAGGCGAGGTAAGTAACCTTAGCTCTTGAACAATGACGGCTATTAGATCCGCCTTCTGCAACCAGGCGCACTCTGCCTTAGAAAAAAAAAAAAAAAGTGCGTCTCGATCCAAATACCTGAATGCGTCCTGACTTTAATAAAAAAAAAAAACAGAACCGTTTCAGACCACCTCAAGCGGCTGAGCCCTGGAACTCAACTTACTATGCCTCCTCAGTTGGTCCCGTGTGTCCTGCGGCCACCATGGGAAATAACAACTACACCATCAACGAGGACTGCTTGAATCTGAACATCTGGAGTGCCGCCAAGTCCTCTGATGCGAAACTGCCCGTCGTGATGTGGAGTTATCCGGCCGAGTCCACTGCAGCTGATGCGCTTTTTGATGGAGGCGGCATGGCCGACAAAGGAGTCGTGTTTGTGAACTACAACTATCGCACTGGCTCCTTTGGTTGGTTAGCCACTCCAGAGCTCTCCGAGGAGCGCTACGCTGAGACGGGCGTGAACAGCTCGGGAAACTGGGGCATGTTGGACCAGCAAGCCGCCCTGAAGTGGATCGTAAGTCTTTCTACCACCATCCGTGAGGAGGCATGATGGGATTGCAAGCGCATCGCAAAAGCTAATTCATTTTTCCTCATATGACAGAAACGCAACATCGCGGCCTTTGGCGGTGATCCAGACCATGTTACGGTCATGGGCCAATCTGCCGGCTCTGCAGCAACCTATCATATCGTCAACAGCCCTCTCACCGAGGGTTTGATTGTTGGAGCTATCATTGAGTCTGGCGTGCGTGACCCGCACGACCCTTTGTGTACGTCCCTTGCCGAGGGCTACTCTAACCTCAGCACCTCTCTCGATCTCGGCGTCAGCTTTCTCGAGACTCTGAATGTCACCACTATTGCCGAGGCGCGCGCCCTGCCTATGGACGACCTCATCACTTCATTCATGTCTAGCTATAACTTTGGCGCAACACTGGACTATTACGCCATGAACCAGACGTACTATGAGCAACTTCTCAATGGCCCAGCCAATGATGTGCCTATCCTCACAGGTGTAAGTAATCTACCCAGCGTCGTTGGGGGGCGTTTGGATCGCATCGCTTGAACATACCGTTAACATCTTGAAACCTCGTCACAGAACACTAAGGATGAGAGCGGTGCGACGTATAATCAGAGCCTCACCAACGCCGAGTATCTCGCGGATATGAATGAGACTTTCTCCGGCGAGTGGCTCGATAAATTTCTGGCCGCCTACCCAGCGAATGCGACTGCAGTGGGCGCTGGCGGTGCATATAACGCGCAGTGGAGCGATCGTTCCAAGGTGGGAACGTACTTTTGGTCGCAGCTATGGCCTAAGGGTGCATCGAGCCCCGTGTACAACTACTTCTGGGACCATGCTCCACCAGGACAGGATCGAGGCGCTTACCACGAGAGCGAGAGTACGTCTGCATGAGTTTGAATTTTGTTCTCCCCTTGGTATGACTGGTGTTGTTCTGCGAATACTGATCATATGCCCTACAGTCAATTATGTTTTGAATAACCTTTACGGCACTGATATGCCATGGACCGCAGCTGTGAGTTTCCGAGAATAATACCCATTTCGTTGGTTCAATAGCCACTCGCTGACTCCCTCTGAACACGTACAGGACTATGCAATTGCATCTACAATGAACAGATACTGGGTGAACTTTATCAAGACCGGAAATCCAAACGGAGGCAACCTAACCCACTGGCCTGCAACCAATGCAGAACATCATACGGTTCAAAGGGTGGGCAATGCCTTTGAGCAGATCGCAATTGCTAAAAAGGATCAAGTCAAATTATTCAAAGACTGGTTCGCGACGCTCGTGGCATACTAGAATAGGAATAGCGAGGACCATCTTTAAAACATTCTCAGAATTCTTATAACAGGCCGCTTATAGCGACTACCTCGTAATTGGAAGGCCTAAGCCCCGCCGCATTCAATGGACATAAATGACGTGCACAGAGAAGCTATAAGAATCCAGAATAATTCTCCTTCTCCTTCCCCTTCTCCTTCCTGCTATAGGCTTCCCGATATAGGCTTCCCGTAGCATGCCTTCCTCTCGACGCGCTTTCCGTTTTCGAGGTATTTATAAGTTCAGATTGACTAAAGGCCTGCTTACCGTTCAGATAAGCTATAACTGCCTTTATAATAACATAGCTTATATAACAGCTATGCAGCTATTGCTTATATACGACCTTCCGGAAGATTATATTAAAGATTAAGGTTATTAGATCTTACTAATGTCCACTACGGTAGGTAGCTGTTAGACTAGGTGTTGGAATTATAAATTCAGAATCTTTTATATATTTGAATTCTTCACTATAGTAATGGTAGTAAGAATATGTAGTAGCCAAAGATCAGGATTTAAGAATTAATTGAACAGGACACCAGAAGTAATTGTTCCACTTAAGCACCCCTCCTTCCACTACAGGCCAAGTTACTGAGCGCCTTGGGCCTTTCCGTCCAATATCCGTGTCCACTTCTTGTCTCTTGTCGAAATATACATCCGGAAGAGATTCAAGGTATGCTTGATGCTGTGGGAGAACTGCGTTCAATTCTGCGATGATCTTGATCATGTCATGGACAACATGTTCAGGCCCATAGAAAGCCAAACTGGGAACACTCTTCGTCAGGATAGAACACCATGATTCAAGATAATCCAGATGCATGTAGAGGATGTTAACATCCCGCTGAAGAAAATAAGTGTAAAGTTCGATATTCCGGGTTCGGGAGCGCCATCGAGCGCGGGCACGCGTCCATTGTGCGAGTCCTTCGTCGTTGTCATTGCAAACTAGATGGTACGGCGGTGGACTCTCCATATCACACTGCAACTCTTTTGAGAAGTTCTGCTCGATCTCTCGCAATACTTCTGCCCTGATTCGAATTTTCTCGCGATGTTCATGAGTGTATTCTACCATCTTTCTGGTGCCTTGTACCAGGCCAGGCACGTGTTTGTCTGCCCAGTCGTGAAAATTCCAGCTAGATCTCCGTTCGGGTGCTCGTTCGACTCTTTCTCCAGCCGAATCATCTCGTTGGTCCTCTGCGGCATTTTCCGGTGATCTTTCGACTATTGCAGTCAAATCATCTCGTTGGTCCTTTGCGGAATTTTCGGGTGCTCGTTCAACTTTTGCAGCCGAATCATCTTGTTGGTCCTTTGCGGGATGTTCGGAATCGAGGGAGTCTTGCTTGCGTTCATCCTTATGCTGCCTCCGACTCTGAGAGGATGCGCTGAAGTTGGCGCCCATAATGTAGAGGTAGAGTTCTACCTCCTGTCTTATTCGAAATGTTCAACCGAACTGCTGGTGGCTCTGCGTACGTTGATGCAGTGAGTGGAAGCTTAGCTAGGTAAACCTCCATGGTCAGTTTTGTTTCCTACCATGTAAGTTTGCTGGGAATAACCCCAACACTTGGGTGGTCGGTGAACGTAGGGGATGTTCGTCAACCTTAATGGACGTACATGTGACCGGGATGAAAACCACAAATCAAGATACTCAAAACAGCATTCCCAGCAGGATTTGGTACCACCTTTTATGAGGTTGAAGACAGTGTAGAGGGTATACATGTATCGCGGATGTTCTGCGAGCTACCTAGGTATTTTCTGTAAAGCAGGTCCACCCTCATATAGGTATACAGAAGAGGAATCCATGCCACAAGTATCACATGTAAATGCAGAAAAAAGCCACATTTCAGGTGCACAGTCCCTCTCAAGCGTGCCAGCTGTATTCATAGCTCAGAGGCTATACCTACAGGTATGACGTGTTAGCGTGTACAGTTCTTCGATATACAAGACGTCCAAACCTGTGATGCTTGTTTTCCTCGGCGGCTCTCTTTTCCAGAGAATAGCGATCTTGAACAAGGAGCTCGAACGAACATGGAGAACGATCTAACGGCCTGTTACAGAGATTTATGCATGAGTTCGAAGAGAAATTTTGCCAACACTGTATTCCTGCTTGGCTAGATAGAGATTAGTGGCTCAGCAGCTGCGTGAAGAAAAGGGTTAGGCAAATTTTTACTTCATTTCTCATTATAAGAGACCATGCGGTATGATATTTGTGCCAAGGTCTGCATCACAGGAACTAGCTCTCTGCTGCACGATTATGCTGTGATACCTCATTCGACTCTTGTAGGTAGCAGTGCTACAACGGTGAGAGAGACAGGCCCAGGGTGTTCCAAGACCTAGACCGCTTCTCCTGTGCTGATCATCCGTTTCTTGTATAGGGTGTAACGATCGAATCGTGGCGAGCAATGACGCCCTCAAAAGTCATACAGTACCTGAAGAGGAACGTACCTTCCAGTCGTCGAGCACCAAAGTTGGAGGCACTGCGCAATGTCTTGGAGGCCAATTTCACTCTCAAGAATCACGGCAGCTTTGCCATCCGAGTCGCTCTAGGCTAAACCTACCCACTTGCAGAAGTGTGTTTTTCTTTTTCTCTTTCTCTTTTTACACCGCTGTGAACACCGCCATCCATACCGCCTCGGATACCGCTTCGCCCGCTCCATTGTTTTGGCGCACTCATATGGACTCGGCAAGGCCTGACCTATCGTTGACGATGTGTGACTCGGGATTCAAGCTGTCCGTACGGAAAACAAGACGCCGTATAGAGGAGGACACCGTGAAGTGAACATATAAATTCGCTGGGGTGAAGCGTATGGAATGGTCAAAACAGACTTCACAGCTCAACACAGCTCAAGTCAACACAAACAAGTCAGAGTCTCGTAAAGCTTTGAAAGCCCTCATCAATATCATTTATTCTGAATCTCGACATCTAGTATCTCGACTAAGGCCTAACATCATGTCGCCGACCCTCTTACTCGGCCCCGAGACCATCCAGCCTTGGCTTCAGAGCCTCGTCAAGCGCTCCAAGTACGCCGGCTGCCACCATGTCCTCTTCCCTGCTTCTTCCTCACAACAATCGACCACCGGGGCCCACGCGTCAACACATCATAGCTCCTCCTCTTCCTCCTCCCGAAACAACAACACCGCCACCAGTCGCCACCTGCACGGCATTGAAGAAAGACTCCAGAAGGAGACGGCCGGAAGACTGGTCAAAGACAGTGTACCGGGGCACATATGGGCGTACATGCTCACACTTGTCGTTCATCCCGACGAACTATTCGCGGACCCAGCTCTGGCGGTCAAGATGGCGCGGGTGGCGGCAACAAGAGCCCCAGACGCACCCGTCACAGATCGGGACTGGTATCGCCTGAGGTATGAGCTTAAAGGGGCGTGTCCGGATGATTATCCGTCGCGCATGCACTATGAGCAGGGGCAGAAGTGGTTGGATACTGTCATCAAGAGACACAGGCTTGGACAGACCCAAGATTGAACAGTATACACCAGTCAGCCATCTCGATCGGCAATGTACGTGTAGTGTATGGTGTGAATCTCCAGTATTTTTCTTTCTTGGTACGGCACATTGGTCTGCGCTTGGTAGAGCCTTGAGGAGCTGGGCGTCATGGAGTCGGAACATGCACAAGCTTCCATGTACAATCTCCGTGCGTTAAGTAACAATTCACCATGATCCTTTGTTGATGAATACATCAAATTACTATGGTGGTGTGTACCTATGTCCCCATATTAGTGGAGTACATTGTGCAGGATCGTCAGCAACCCGACCTTGCATCTGAGTCTGAGAACGCCATCTTGCAGCGTGCGACCTCTTTAATAGTTGTAATGAGCCAATCAACCTGCTAGTTCTCGATCCTTCTTCATTATCCTCATTGAAGACCTGTTATCATGCTGTTCGACCTTCGAAAAGTATGTGGCGGCCTGACCTTCGTGTCCGTATTTCCAAGTGCTTAGTCCCCTTTGGAGGACACCTTTACAATCGATCACGAAGCCTAGCTGTACTGCTAAGTATCTACTAATCTCATATGCGCGAGAGAAGTGGCCATCGTGAAACCAGATAATGTAGACATTCGATGCTGTAACTCGTGATTCGTTGCCGCATGACCGACTGTTGGTTGGATCTACCGTGTCTTCGCGTAGATTCAAGTTGCCTCCAACGCCTTTCCCTTTTGTCTCATAGTCTTTCTCTGCTTCTCCTTTCTGTCGGAATACTTTGCCCACTGCTCGTCGAGCTTGCCTTTTGCGGGCATGTGAGATGCCTCAAGCCCAGCGGAAGCCAATTCTTGAACCCAGAACTGGAGGGTGTTCTCCCAGGTCACGTGGAGGTTTGTCTAAGAAAATCAACCGTAAGAACATGAATTGGTCTGGAAAGATAACCATGTGGGTACATTGAAATACTTATTCCCTGAGGGGGCAGTGAACTTACCGGATCGTTCGTGATGTACTGTGCATCCACCTCATCGGAATCAGACTCCTTCCGGATGTATTGATTCAAGTCCACAACATGAAACCTTGCGGACCTGTTGCACGAAAATTTATCGCGGATCCCAAGAGTGAACGCCGTCAGCCGGGCGTTGAAGTCTGCTGTCATGCGACGCCGAGCTTCGATCCCACATAGGTGGATCAGCGGCCTAACGCGCTCGGCACATCTCGCGCTTTGAAGCTCAAGCTCCTCCAACTCTTCTGTGGTATGCTGATCGTCCTTTTTCTTGCTTTTCGTATATTGGTACTTCGCATGAGACTCTGGTAAGTCGTCGTCGCCCACGATTGGGAGTGTGGCTTTGCACAGGTAGAGATCTTGGATGTAGCCCGGCTTTTCTGACAAAGAAGATGAGTGTGAGGTTTCAGTGTGTATGGAAAGTCGTGGTAAAATGTAGGCCTCAAGGAAAGTCTGGTACGATGCGGCGATATCCTCGACGAACTGCTTCTCATCCCAGGCAGTCTCACCTTTCGTCTCGAGCCTGTACACGCTGCTGATGTTGATATCAACATTCCCAAATTGCAAGAAAACCTGGTTTCTCGTAGAAGAATTGAAGTCAGCTCGATCCTCAAAGTTCATCATATTGGTTGCCCGTCCAGGCGGGAAACGGAAAGCTTTCTTCCGCAAAACATCTGACCTTGTCTGGTCTGGTCTTGTCGAGACAGGCAACCAGCTTCTGTCCCACGTTTTTGCAGCTTTGATCATTGTTGAGACCTTTAGCTGTAGCACCAGAATATCTGTGTACATCTACCAATTCGTTTGAGAGCTGAGTCAAGGGGCCGACAAAGGAGTCTCCGTGGGCCTGAAGCATGACGCTGGCACTGGAAGAACTCGCCCGATTCCTGTATGAGCACGGGAGTTCCTTTTGCCAAAGCCCACTGGAATTCGTCGCTTTTGATAGACTTTGCCGACCTTGATGCGGCGCCTTAGACGGGTCATCTTGTCGCCGGTGGGGTGGGACGTACGCTGGCATTTCGTTGCCCGTGGTATTTGTCGTTGCCCGCGTTTGTCGTGCGAAAAGATTGTAGGAGTTCGAATGGTATAAATGGGAGGCTTTCCCAACTCATGGTTTGAAATGGATTGCAATTTGTCGAATGACCAGGAGAACTGGCTGAACTGTGATACCAAGAGCCATCAGGTATAACAATGACAACAAAACAATTGCTAGACCTCGATGCTATTTGGTCTCTGCTGCCTGGTGGTGACAATAAGCCTTAAAGGCACCGGGAGCTTGACAATAAGAACTGCTGGGAGGTTGATTAAGAAGCAAATATTGTTCACTACCTCTTGCGTCCACAACTTGTATGCATATGTAATTTGGGGAACTTCGGGGTACTAAGACGGCAGTCTCCAGCTCCTTCCAGAAAAAAGTGGTAGAAGCTGCCCAGATGTAATGCTGTGCGCTTCTTTACACAAGTCTAATCTGAGCTGTCATTTTCAATTTTAAGCATCTCTCGAAATATGTACCTCCATGCCTACGTGGTTACAGTTGCAAAGGGTGTGTCCGAAGACACCCACGACGGTGATCATAGTATTTATCAGTGCTCCGCGTCCTTTCACACTAAATGCTGAATAGATGGTACTGGAAGCATCAATAATGAGGGGATTATGATACAGTCGCAGCTGCCGATTACATTTCTGATTTTCTTGCTTGCACCGAATATCTACTTAAGTACAACCATTTTCCCCACACTGTGATGTAGGCGAGCTTGCATACAGTTTACAGTGCAAAGTGTGTCTTCTCGATTTCATATGAGAAAATTGTGTGCGAGTCTGAAGATGAATTTGAGCGATTCGGACAGGTTCATTATACACTGGACTCGCGGTCTCTGTACCTCTAGACTCGCTCTCCGTCAATCAAGTGAGTGACTTCCTCTTGGGCTTATTTTAAGGGAACAAGCTGAGTCGGCCTACCCCCGCGACCGCTGATCCGATGATTCCACTACAATCTAATGGCAACTCCGTAGTCAACAAATGCCTCAAGATCAAAATACATGGGATTGGGCCGAAGTATCGAATGCCTAGAGAGCACAAGCTGCAGCTTGATGGTGGGGTTTCCTAGATATCCAGCATTTCGTCTTTGCCTTCCGAGGTCATTTCATTTGCTAATTTTTCAGTCACAATCTTTATAATATTCGACCTCCTTCCCTTATTGCCTACCGTAGCGAAGAATATTGAGTCCTCATAATCGTTATTTTTCATGCATAACCGTCCGTAAGGTCGCATATAAGGAACCGCTGTATAATCATAATACAGGCTATATATCGGTTATACAGGCAGTTTTAGCTAGTCTGGTTGGCATGCAGGCTATAAATTAAAGATACTATAAAGATAGAAGGCGCGTTAATAGGAAGGTATACTGGGGGAAGTCCTTAATAGGAAGCCGAGAAGAATAAGGCTAGAAGATATAAAGAAGAGAAAGGGCAAGAGCAAGAGCAAGAGCAAGAGCAAGAGCAAGAGCAAGAGCAAGAGCAAGAGCAAGAGCAAGAGCAAGAGTAAGAGCAAGAGCAAGAGCAAGAGCAAGAGTAAGAGCAAGAGGTTTATATGATAATATAATATAAGCTATAGATCCTTATTTCTCTAGCAAGCGAAAGAAGCCCTCCTTATAAAGATCTGCCCCAACTAGAACTAATCCTAAAGTAAACGGACGCCTTGGGATATAAGAAAAAAGGAAATCCTTTCTATCAATCTAGCTGGAACATGTTTAAATATGTGACGGATATGTTTCTTGTAACGGAAATATACCGATTCCTTATATATAACCTTTCCGATGCTTGTTTGAACCCACTATCATCCGGTACGGTAGGTACTTCGCCACGTGCGTAAGAACCTTAGGCCATCGACTAATTTGCGTACGAGAAAGTCTGCATAATCAAGGATATTACTAAACGCTTCGAGGAGGCCTGCTCCTTCCAGCGCTTCGCGCTTCCGGACCGGCCTTCCACGAAGCTGAATAATTCCAAATTTATCCAGATAAGGACACTGCTACCCGAAAGACCAGGATCTTATTTGTGACTACATTCGAGTTTTTGTGACTGAAAACTTCGCATTTTCTCAATATATACCTAAGTGGTAAGAAGAAGATTTTAGTTTTAGTAGATGGCCCTCTCTGCCCTCCAACAACTTCCGCCAAGTCACTCCATAGCTTGAAATCCATCCTCAGCTTCCTGATACTTATCTGCTCTTTATTATTTAGCAGCCCACATGGATGGCTGAAACAGTCAAGAAGGTTAGCCAGTGATACGAAAACCGCGTCAAGACCGCCAGAGACAAACTCACCGTTGGCGAACAGCGCGTATGAGTCGGCGTTGTTGAGAGCCTGCGAAGTCGACAGTCCAGTCGCCGCCGAGTAGCCATAGCCCAAGTCGTCGGTGCCGGCGACCTGTGTCAAGTGGGTGGTCTCGTGCAGGACCGTGGTGGCCTTGTCCTGGGCGTGGCAGGTGCTCGCGACAGCGGGAAGCGCCGAGAAGAAGATGGGGCAGTAAGCAATGACCGAGTAGCTCGGGTATGTGTAGGCGAGGACGTTGCTCCTGCAGCCGCTGAGAACGTCCGTGCAGTACGTCTCGCTCGCACCGGAGGTGGTGGAGCCGCACTCGGATGCGACCTTTGAGAAGACAGATGCGACGGTGGAGCGAGTCGCAGACGTGGAGGACTTGAAGTACTCGGTCATCTTGGCCGCGGCACCTGAGCTGGCGGCGGTCTGGGCTGCTGCGGCGAAGGAGCGACAGGACGAGAGAGCTTTACAGCAAAGGATGTCAGCAAGAAGACATCGAACAATACCTTGTGGATGCACATGATTTCTCGTGAGCATACAATGATCGAGAATCCGCTAGTCCAGACTCCCGATCTGCTCAACACGCAAAATAGGTGACTAGCGCTCTACTCTAGAGAATAACGTACCGCTGTTGACAGCAGAGAGCTGCGATCCGGTGCAGTCACTCTGTACATCAGTGCGCTTGACCTTGTCGTGGAAGTCACGGCGGACTTGTGCGGCCGCGCTGCCATCGACCTGTGAGGCGAGGGTGTTGGAGCTGTAGGAGACGCTGCCGGTCAAGTCGGTGCTGTCAATGTCCGCAGTGAGGAAGGATCCACTGGTGACAAAGTCAAACTGGCCTCCAGAAGAGAGATCGTGGACCAAGGCAGGATCCCACTCGGCCTCCACGGTCTCGCCGGGCGCGATGGTCTGGAAAGCGTCCTCCTGCAGGCCGGTAGTCTGAAGGCGGACACGCATGCCATCGAACGCCACCTGGTCGGCTGTAAGTGGTGTTAGTTCATGGTCTGTACTCCGGGAAACTGAGGATGAAGCAGGGGTGTATCGACATGAAATTCCATGGATAGGCATTTGAAGTACTTACCGCCGGTGAAAACCTTGGTCTTCTCAACAGGGATACTATCGAGGATGGAGCCAGCCTTGAAAACCTTGATGGCGGTAGCACCAGTGTTGGTGATGGAAGCCTTCACAGCTGAGTTGCCGACACTCTCGATCTTGACCTCCAAGGGACTGTCACGCTTCTCGAGTCTGTCGATCGAGACCGCAAGTGCGGAGGCGACAAAGCATAGAACAGCGTTGAACTTCATGATGAAAGTGTGCGGTAGGATCTTGCTGAGAGTGACTGGGCTGGCTTGAGGACACAGGAGATGAGGAGTGAAGGATTTCCTTTGAGCCTTGAGATGAAAGGAGACCCGGCAGGATTATATAGCCCGTCGTCAAGTGTCTCTAGACTGAATTATCGCGAGCACTTCGGCAAGCATTTCGAGTCTCTGCTCAAGGTCTAAGCTGGAAATGGACAAATCAGATAAGCAGTTTTGGCCAACAAATATCCGGTTGCAATAACCAAGACGAATAAGGAAGCTGTGCGTCAAGTGTTGACTTTAATGCCTTGGCTTTTTTACCTAAATGTGTGTTTAATATATGCAGGGCAACATCGATTTTTGTGGGACGGCGAAAGACTATGTGTGAAGCGAGGCCAAGCACCAATTGCTAGCCGTGCTGGCACATCTACGCCCAACAATGCAAGATTCAACCATGTCGTGTCTCCTGCGGAGGACATGCTAGATAGGGACACCTTGGTCACGAGATAGCCCACCACTGGTCCAGAGCACACTTTGATCATCGTTGCTCCACCTCGAAGCGGGAGGCGGCTCAGAATAGTCTGGAAAGATTTCAGGCACATAGGAACGAAACGACCTTAAAAGCACAGTATCCCAAGCCAGATGTTACCTCATCAAGGATTCAAGCTTTTGGAGGCTGCATATATAGACAGACCACCGACATTCGTGCCTATCCATCACTGTTGCTTGGCCTATTATCTCGGTTATCCTCCGCCTTGGAAAGCTTGCTCGTCACCATCCATGACATCCAACCAAGGCTATCAAAACATGCGAAGCGCTGCCTAACCCCTCGCGCAACCAAGATGGCATGTTGCCTCCGCCCCGTCTCCCGCCGTAAGCCCCACCTGTCGTTGAGCCCAGAAGCTTGGCGAAGGCTTCGATGCTGGCATGTGCTGTGTGGTAAGTGCCTCTTAGTCTCTTGGCGAGTAGCAGTTTACTCTAGTAGGAACATTGGAGTTGGTCTTGGCTGTAGATCGTCTGCAGCATACACGGCCCGTGATGATTACCATCCATAGCAGTGATAACGCTTTTCCCCATTGTCCCAGTTCGATTGCATACCAAGACCGCTTCCTCGTGTCACTTGTGCTTGTCTGCTTTTCTACCTTCTAGACTTGGCCTTCTTATGTCCGCCTTCCTGTCCAGGTATGCAGACCGTCATCTCCACGGCAACAAGAGAATGCACAGACATCTGGTATAGTGCCCGTCCAGCTTGGCAGTATTCATATCCGCCTTGTCATTAGACGCTCACTTCTTATAAGGATACGGACGGAGATTGAAGGGACGTTTCTCGGTGGGACATTCATTCAACACTGCATCAAGAAGAACATCGCAGAGTATCAAAGTTCCCTTGAAGGTATGTATATTATAACGTTCATCATCATGCAGTGCTGAATGTTTATCTCATCGAGGCTTTCGCTATGGTCGTACGCAAGAGGAAGGTGTTATAGAAAAGACACAAATACGGGCTAATGACATGACTCTGGCCCACGCGTGAGTGCAGCTATGGGGCCAAGGAGATTATGCTTATATATGCTTAAATGTAGAGCCAGTAGCAGGTGCAGGTGCCAAATGCCAGTTGTGACCTGTCCGGTGAACATCCATGTTCGCATCCCTGAGAGGAGGTCTTGTCTGATGCCAAGCAGCAGATAAAATACTTGTTATGCGTTACCCAATCATAGACTAGCGGGAGATCCATAATACTGCATGAGGTTGGTGGCTATTCTAAAGCAATCGGAACTCCTGGCACACTTCTCGGCTCCCGAGGTTGTTGACAGAGGAGCAAATGTTGCCTCTCCAGATTTCCATGCTCGCTTGTCATTGAAGAAAAAAAATCGAACTGTCATTCCATCACCATTCTTAGGTGAGACATACATATCTATGTACAAGCCAAAGACAGCCGTTGCGATACTAGTTCTGCTAGTCACATCCATTTACCTCTACCAATCCAGCTCATACTTTCAAAGCCTCAATCCACTTTCCGCCGGGGGTGGCAAAGTGACGACAATGGCCGGCGACGACTCCCTCCTCTCTAATCTTGTCATTTCCGTCCGCCTAACATCCTCCGATCCTCCCACATTCGGTGTGACTGTCAAGAACGACAATTCCGTCCCCGTGACCATCTTCACCTGGGACTCTCCCCTGGATCCTCTGGCACTTTCACTGGGTGTCCTCTCCATCACCCCATCGGGATCCTCCACACCGTTGGACATCCCTGAGATTAAAATATCACGCAAGTTCCCACCCGGCGAAGACGCGCTGATGGAGCTGGGGCCAGGAGAGACGAGCAAGGAGAATAAGTTGGTGCTGAGGGAGATGCTGGGGGCTAAGGAGTTGCGGGAGAGGCAGGTGGAAAAGGCTTTGGTGCAGTGTAAAGGAGAGTGGAGGGCCGTCTGGGCGATGAGCAGAAAAGAGCTTGACCAGGAGAGTATTGAGAAGATGGGGACTGACGAGAAAGCCGCGTCCGGGGGATATCAGTCCGAGGTATTTGAGGTCGCCTTCAAATGATAGATATCATTTTTGGGCTGTCCGAGTACCTGGGTACTCAGTTGTCCAACCTTGGAAAACGTCGAGGACAAACTTTGGAAAGCAAGTCACGGAGCCAGGTCTTTCGTTAGCATATTCAATGGACAATCACATTGGAGAGAGTCCAAAGACGACAGAAGGATATCAAGCTCTCAGCTCGATGTATCTTCCTTTGGTTACCATACGTTCCTCGTAAGGCGGGATGGCTGCGTTGCATTGCCTAACGTCGTACCTACTTAGGTAGATTCGGTTTGTAGATCTACACTGCAACGCTGCCAATTGCGACGTTTCCTCGCCCTATGTTAAAGCTTCGTACGAATGTCTCATTCATAGCGTACCCTTGGGGGCAGTTGAGATATGGCTGGCAATGAGGGAAAGAGAAAAGTCTTGGGCAGCCGACAGGATAGGCAGATCATCAGTCTCATGCAACTAGATCGGGCGGTTTGTACTCCCATGCATTCATCATAATCCGTCTCTTGATAGTAACAAACCCGAAATGAGACCTGAATGTACAGCCTGCTCATTATATTTCAACCATTCTGAATTTCCATCATTAGACAAGGTAGCCAAATTGGCCCCCCCGTGGTACACATCAAACTTGTTGGAAACTCCGAAGCTTAAAAGTGCAAATAAGAGGAAAAGTAAGACCACGACAACCAAAAAAGCTGTTCCCAGGGAGGATCGAACTCTCGACCTTTGGATTGCCCATGGCATGAATTCCCAGAGGTGGACCCCCGAGTCATAACTATGAGACCAACGCTCTACCACTGAGCCATGGGAACTACGTTGCTGTTGCGTTATGTGGGTCTAGTGTGTTAATTGGGACTATGAGGAAGGGAAAGGAAGAGGCACGGCAGAGGAACAATGCTAAAACTTGATATTGTTGAAAGAGAAAATGAGGGGGCGTGGTGGGAGGAGTGCGACAATGCGTCGACCCAAAGTTGACCACTTCGCAAGCTCAACTTTCGTAGATCCGTCAATTGGTCGAAGAACATTGACACAGCGGGCGTCGTGACAGGCAGCACATGGTCGCAGCCTGTAATGCAACCTGCGCGAGGGCTGACAAGAAGGGCACGCCGGCGGATGATCAACAGGGAGACGACGATTGGGTGTTCCTGAGACCCACCATGCAAGGCCACGACACCACCCTTGATGAAGTAGAATGAATATAAATGATGCAAATCGGCCCCCAAGGCGCAGCTCTAGTAGCTAAGGGTACATATAAGTCTATAGTTCCGCGTAATATCTCTCTCGTGCACGCCCGTCAATTTCCCCTGCCCACCGCCCGAACATACTTCGCATAGTCCCCGCCCGCGGTGGGGCCCCACATCCAGAAGGCCCACGCGACCAGAATGAACATGGCCACGATCCCCACGAGTTTTGTGCGCGCAGGGTTCTTCTGGCGATAGTCGCCAAAGCGCAGGCGCGCATCGGTTGCTAGGGATTGAAGGTTCTCGGCGCCTAGCTTATAGTAGGTGAGGCCGGCAAGTGCGATGGAGTATCCGAAGAATTGCTGGCCTGTGACGGGGTCGTGGAAGATGAACATGGAGGCGAAGACAAGGAGGATGTCCTTGAGCACACCCGACATGGTGAGGACGACGGCTGATGTTTGGCCAATCTGGGCTTGTTAGCAGGGAAATATGATTTGTGGTGATGGTGATGGGATTTACTTACGAGGAGGACCGAGGAAACGTTCAGGAAGAAGGCAACAAGGGCATTGGCCAACAGAATGAAAGGCCCGATGGCATTGATATCTCCCATTGTGATGCGAGGGCCCTCGACAAAGAGTGTGATGACAGCGTTAGTCACAGCACATGCTGGCGCATAGTAGTAGAGCGAGACAAGCGGGTCCATCTTGAAGTCGCCAGCGCTCAGTAGACGCTGAACCATGACCAAGCGCAGCGCCTCGGTCACAATGCCGCCAATCTGGAAGACGAAGCCCCAGAACTCAAACTTGATCTCGCCGAATGAGGCGATGACAACGCCGAGGACGATGATGGCAACATTACCCAGGACCTTCATGTTCGGGGGCGCAATACCAAAGGCCCAGGTAGCAAGGAGGACAGCGACAGCTGTGGTGGCCTAAGGGATGACGGTCATTAGAGTATTGCTCATCCGCAGTTTCCGGAGATGCGATGGTAACAACGTACCTTGAGCATTTGGATAAAAGAAACGCTCAATGTAAGGTATGCTAGGTTTCCGCAGATGAGGGTCAAGCTGAACATGACGCCAATGGGAACGATAGCCCGCCTAAGAAGAAGGCTCCTGTCAGCATTTTCCTCGCGTCGCAAGCCTTTTAATATTTGTAGAGCCACCCACATGTATGTTCGCGTTGTCATGGGCACCTTATGGCGGGAGTCGAGGGTCTTGGTGAAGCGAGCCATGTACTGGGTCATGATGGTTCCAAAGACCTGATGCCATGTTGTCAAGAAGAGCGCTGCGATCCGCGGAAGGTCAGTATCAGTAAATGTGCGTCTTCGCGCTGGTGTTGCCAGTCCTGCGAGGGCGTCAGACAATCAGATGCGACTCACGGAAATCTAGACAGAAAAAAACACCAGGGTTAGCATAGATTCTCGCGGCAAAGGGGGTTGTGGAAGGGGGAGGACCAGGGGG